>JANRGW010028238.1:0-17048 GCA_024733675.1 Psilopsiagon aymara
TCAAGGTCGAGCTGTCCTTGTCAGTGATGGGCTCCTCGCGGTTATGATGCCGTGGTCTCCAGCCGTTGCCACTGTCCTTGGCCCTGCTCAAACATCCATTCCCCAACAGGAAGGGACACTATCCACTAGACCAGGTTGCTCAAAGCCTCATCCAACCTGGCCTTGAACACTGACAGCGATGGAGCAGACACAATTTCTTTGGGCAACCTGTTCCAGTGTCTCACGACTCTCGCAGTAAAGAACTTTCTCCTAACATCTAAATCTACCCTCTTTCAGCTTTAAGCCATTCCCCCTTGTCCTGTCACTGCATGTGCTTGTAAAAAGTACTTCAAATTTCTTGTAGACTCCCTTTAGGTACTGGAAGGCTGCTAGGAGGTGTTCCTGGAGCCTTCTCCAGACTGAACAAACCCAACTTTTTCAGTCTGTCTTCATAGCAGAGGTGCTCCAACCCTCTGAGCATCTTCATGGCCCTCCTCTGGACTCACTCAAGTAGGCCTATCTCCTTCTTGTGCTGGGGGCCCCAGAGCTGAAGCAGTACTACAGGTGGGGTCTCATGAGAGCAGAGAGGGATAATCACCTCCCTCAACCTGTGGTCATGGTCCCTTTGATGATGCCCAACGTAGGCTTTCTGGGCTGTAAGCACACACTTCTGGATCATGTTGAGCTTCTCATCAATCAACATCCCCAAGTCCTGCTCCTCAGGGCTGAGGCCCTTCTCAAGGCTGAATAAAATGAATACAACCATGACATACTGATACAAACTTCACTTTGCCCTCCTGGGTTTTCCTGACTTCCAGTGCACGCTTGGCCACTGGCTGAACATGACTTGACTTCTCTTTGGCCTCTTTCTTTAACCTAATCTTTATCAACTACTAGCAGTATAGAAAGAGGTATAGTCAGAGAGGCAAAAAAAAAGAAAAAAACTATATTGTTTGTAGGATGGGAAACTTGTGACCGAAATAAAATGTTTATATATACCTATATGAAGTATAGGTTAGTTGTAAGTATGAAGTAAGTATAGCTTGAATATCTTGGTTTTATGGGTTTCTGACAGACACGTATCATGTGCCTGAGTACCTACTCAAATCACATATTTCAACAAAATGGTCTGTGTTCCCGCATTGTGTCTTTGATTTCAATATTTCAGGCAGCTTTCCAATGTGGAGATCAAGGTAGGTTGCTCATTTCAGTTCACTTCTCTGGTGACATTCAAACACAGTGTTCTCGCACTTGCATTAGCTGGAAAATAACAAGTGCAACAGCTCTCTGGAGAGTTGAAATTGAAACCTGAGAAACTATTTCTACACAAATTTAGGCATTCAACATTTTGGGGGGGAAAAAGCAGATGATTTTGTTCATTTCTTCACTAAGTCACATACTAGTACTACCACCAAAGACTCATTATGGGCTCTTGTGGGCATTTGTATGCATTCAAAATAAAACCAAACACATTTTCTTATAGAGATGCCGTGCTTCTACAGTCACCTGCAGAGACAATTATAAACTACCCTAATGATTCATTATAACAATTGAAAATTCTAATTTAGGTTATAAACATTTAAATTTATTATAAATATTATGACAATAATTCAAACTCCTAAACTGACAAAGATTCTGTTACCTGAATTTATGAATTAAGACCAGTCATTAGGAGGAAGCCTTAGAGATATGGGGGTTTGCCTTTGTCTGTGTAAAATGTGTATCTGCCTTGTAAAGAATTTTAGCTGTCTGGAAATGAATAGAGTTTGGCAACAGCTGTACAAGCCATAACATTCTTATTTCAAAAAACTTTATTTAAATCTATATACAGAGTGTGCTAGACATTTTATGTATGGCTATAAAGATTTGGTTCATGTCCCAGAGAATTTCTGCTCTCACTTGAAAACTTGGTGAGTTGAGTGGTGGAGAGAACACAGAATAAAGAAAACTGAGTTTTGTAGGATAGCAAATATGCAGTTAACAGTATGAATAAAGAATAATTTTATTATAAATTTGGAATATGTTTTAGAGAAGGAAATCCTCATGAGCAAACATTAAAATAACTCCTAATATGCTAGCCTGTATGTTGAATTAAAATTGAATCTTGGTCTTGATTTTATGAGAGGCTTATTAAAATTGTAATCCTCTGTTTTTCATTGACTGTTGCTGGATTATTGGGGTTTTTTTTCCAAAGGGAGGTTATGTTATTATTGTAACTGGCTTTCCATTGCCTCCTTAGGATTCCCTGGATATGAATAAATTATTATTACATAAAATTTCACAGCATTCACACGTTACTTCTGAGGAACCATATAAGCTCTTCACCCTTTTTGAATTCTGTCATTTGTCCTTTTTAAATTACAAAAATTGGTGTTTAAACTGCATTATTATTTATTTTTATATCTTAACTGAACAAAACAAATACCTTTCCTGAAGAGAAAAAACCCACTCTCATTAGTTTGATGAATCTTGCACTTCCTGAAGACCTCTTACAGATAACATAAAGACAGGAGAATAAAACTATATGGAAGACCCGACGAGACAGCATAAGTCTATATATTGTTGAAAAGCAAAGGCCTTCAAACATGGAAGGTTAAGATCACAATCTATAAATCTTTTCAAGGCTTTCAAAATGAATGAAGGAAAGGAATTCATTTATATAGCTGGGAAGAATAATTCTCCCCACTGAATGAAATTCTATGTTTGGTTTTACCCATGAGGTCAGACTAAAAGATTATCATAATGCCTTTCTGACCTTAAGCCTGTATATCATGCTACCCAAGGATGGCAATTCAGAGATACAATTATACCTAAGGAAAAAAAGTTTAACAGAAAAAACAAACAAAAAAAAAAAACAAAGAAAACAAACAAACCAGAAAAACAGTTAACAGAGATTAATAAATAAATAAATCTGGGTATGTATGTTTTTAATGATCCCTAGCTTCCTCCCTTATCTGCATCCTTTCCTGTAATTCAACACTGGGAGTAATATAGAATCTAATGATGTCCTAAGAACTTGAAAAAATTAATGGCAACTCCCTTTTACACAAGAGATTTGTCACATCACAGGTACCTTGTCATACCTACACAATACTACATCATTTTTCAGAGTCTTAATCAGTCCAGAGACTCCATAAGATTTCTCTATTTACAAAAAAAAAAAAAGTGGGCATACTACATGCAAAGTAGCACCCTCATGTTTGTAAACAACATTGTAATTTTTGTATTGTTAATCAAAAACCAATGTCTAGAACAGGATAATAAGAGCTGCTAAGTTGAAGTTGCAAACTTCTGTAGTCTTTTTCACACCTGTTTCTTCCTACTAAAATTCAACTTGAAAGTAGTTGTGTCCCAGCTTCAGCAATTTAGAATCACAAACCAGCAAAAGAAGGTTAGATTAAGAGGTTAGTATGCTGTATGAGTAATACTCAGAATGCAAAGGTCAGACTAGGTAATCCAAAGAACCTTTTCCCTGCTTCTAATATCTCTGATTCACTGACCTGCTATTCTTTCAAAGCCACTTCAACAGTTCTTGTCTCTTTGCTTCCATTTGGGTAACCCAAGGGAAGGTCAGTGACATGAGAGCCACAATAAAAGAATTCAGAAATATTGTACATGTAGAAAGTGATAGTATGTGTTTTGGATGTAAATCAGGGGCCAGATTTACAAAAGTATTTATCTGCCAAAATTGCAAACATATGCTTGATGAGCTTTACAAAGATTTAAATCACTGAATACTATTGAAAAACTGCACCTTAATGTCTATAAATATCCTTGTAAATCCACCACTCAGAATTTGAGTTTTTTCTCTATATAAAGAAACAAGCTTTTCTGGATGGTTTTCAGGAAAAATAGAAAGAAAATCAAATAAATAGGTGCATGCATATAATCAGAGAATGGTTAGGGTGGGAAAGGACCTTAAGATCATCAAGTTCCAACCCCCCTGCCATGGGCAAGGGACACCTTCCACTAGATCAGGTTGCTCAAAGCCCCATTCAACCTGGCCTTGAACACTGACAGAAATGGAGCAGCAACAGCTTCTATGGGCAATTTGTTCCGATATTTCACCACTCTCATATTAGAAGATTCTTCCCTAATGTCTAAGTCTACCCTCTTTCAGCTTGAAGCCATTCTCCTTTGTCCTGTCACTGCAAACATTTGTAAAAAGTCCCTCTCCAGATTTCTTGTAGGCCCCCTTTAGGTAATGGAAGGATGCTAGAAGGTCCCTGGAAAAGCACCTCAACGCACAATGCAGTTGTACAGTGTAAGTCATGAATTTGTTTTCTTCATTCTGAGAAGTACTGGTGCAGTGTAAAATACGTATGTGTTGCATGTGTAAAATACACAGGTGTTGCACACCTTTTTCATTTTGTTGTCTTGGTCTGAAAGTCTTTCGGCTTTGGTCAAATAGTTCATATACGAAGCAGAGGAAAACAAAGACATCTTTGCATCTTCTCATTTCAGCAGGGTAATCTTGCATTTACCAAGATGCCTTTTAAATGCCTGTTTTGAGGTTTCCTAAAGAACAATCTCTTCCTTTCACAGATTCTTCTTAGCTTGATGTTCAGTCTGTGTTTACCCTTTCCCATACTGCCCTCACCAACTGGCACTACACTTTCCTCTCAGAAAAAGAGCTTAGTTCATGAATTTTTGCCCAAGGAGATTGTATTGCTTCTCTTCGGTTAACCTGCAATGCTGTGGAACACACTGCACCCTGTACTTTCTCTGCTAGAACAGATTGGTTTACTCTAATTCTTTTCCATTTTTTCATGTAAGTCTACCCATACCGGGGGAAAAAAAATTGCTAGGAGACATCTAGCTTGATTTTTTTTTTTGCTTTTACCTGGCTGCTTGCGAAAGTATGTCTCTGTTACCAACCTGTGGTACAGAAAATGTTCCTTAAGGTTACTAGATGCTTTGCATAGAGGAATATAATACTTTAAGTTGTAAACTCAGTCTTCTTTGAGACTTCATGTTTTAAAAAACCTGCTCAATTACTGCAAAACCTCATGTTATTTTGAGATTAAATTTCTTTAGATGCCAAGAACTACACTTCTTGCTGGGAACAAAATTGCTATAATTTGACCCACACACGTAAGTACACTTAAGTATCAGTAACTATGTTTCTTTCAGCTAAGTTTCCTGAAAGGTCTCATCTTGTACATGTTCCAAGAGCTTTCCTAACAAAAACTAACTCCAGACAAAACACTGTTATCAGTTTTTTCAGAATTTTGTTTAAAACGCAGCTGGGAATTATATCAACTTTTACAAACCAATAATGTTGTAAAGACTGTTGAAGAGAACTTTTTGCAAAGCTGGAGGAAAGGCTCCATTGCTCCCATAAGTCTGGGGAAAAGGTCTTTCAACAACATTTATCACTTTCCATGGGAAGGCTCAGTCTCCAGGTTGTAGAATTCACCTTTGAGAAAATACTGACAATCCCCTGCCCCTCGTGACTGAAGCTGTGCAAAAACAAACCAAAAAAAACCCAAACAAACAAAAAAAAAGCCTCAAACCATAAAAATTGCATGTTTCATGGTGATAGGAAGAAGAGGAAGAGAGAATGCATGTTCCTTCAGTGTGATATTTAGCCTACTAATCAGTGGTGGAAGAACAAGAACATAGGTCTCAAGGAACATGTCCCATACAACATAAAACAGCTGTACTAGGAGCAAGAATCAGAATAAAGGCATCTCTGTTCCAGCATAAACAAAACCTTAGCTTACAGTGCTGTGACTCTCCCTTTCTTATTTTCCACTGCAGCTTTCTTTACCCAAAGTGAAAAGGTAACATATGACCTTGTTATCCTTCCCCACAGGTCCAGAGCTAAGAGCAAGTAAGCTAATCATGGACATCAGATTTCATGAGATGGAGATTAACAATCAGAATGCTGCCAAAACAAAATAATAAGCATATTCTTTGTCCCAGTACCTGTGATTATACAGTGTAAGTTAAACTGCAGAGAATTACTGGTCACTGCAGCTGATCTTTATCTCCCTAAGTGGAAGATTCCAGCTTAATTTTAATATTTTCTCTTGTGATTGAGGAGCCATAGATTACTTTGAACACACCTGCTGTGGATTTCTCTTCCCCATCACTGAACAGGAAAGCACCACCCAGTATTCCCACCAAGTGTGAATGCACTGTGTGGCGACATCTTTTATCAGTGTCATTCTGCCACATTATTTCCTGTTTTGTTTAAGTTCTGAGTGTATCAGGTCATCAGCTGTGCAGTCTTTTGTCAGAAAATTGGCTTAAACTAATCAAATACAAAAGATTACAGCCTCAACATTAGGGAATATCAGTGCAGGGAATCTGCTCATTGACACCTGTTCTTCTACAATAGCATAGCTCTGAAATACTGTTGTTAGTAGCAAGCCATAAGCTTTGTATTGAATTTGCACAGCCTCAGAACTGAGGCTTGCCAGGCCTGCTCTGAGCTTTCCTGACCTGTCTGCAGCTTTGTTTTACTTGGTTCAGCTGTAATAGCAATATTTTTAATTGCTGTTAGGTCTATATGGCTAATTTGTTTCACTTTCATTATCTTTGTGTGATATCACCATAGTTTTAAAAAGCTAGCATAATAACGTAGTGTAGAAAATACAGGCCTGACATCTAAATAGAACTAATAGAACTTTTTTTTTCTCTGAAGACAGAGAATGTAGTGTGTAGGAGTACAGGCATGGGAAGACAAAAGATGGGGCACAGATTGGCTTTCAAGGCTCTGCAGCTGTAAACACTTACTCAGGAGTCCACTAAAGAAATACAGGCTGGGAGCTAGCCAAAACTGAGCTTAGTGGTAGCAACAAGTAAAAATAAATACTAACTAATATATGTAAAGGTACAAAGTATAGTAAATTTGGATTAACATGGACCTGCAAAGAAAGAAAGAAAGAACTAAGTTGTACAAGCATGTTAGCTAACATATAGAAAGATCCAAGTGGATCCTTCAGTGAAGTAAAAGAGATCATCAGCACATGCATTGTATCCCTCTCAGTGAAAGACTCCAGGTGTTGACAACTCATTGCAACACTCCTCAGTCCCCCTCACGAGAATAAATTAATTAATAAAACAAATAGACAGGAATAACACTGATGTCAAGACCAGAAGATCAGAGAAAAGGTGAGTATAACATCAGGAACAGCTGTAGAAACTAAGCACACATATAACAATTTTAACTGCCTTTTATGTTGCTGTTCTAATGATTAGATTCTTAAATTTCAGTTATCTAACAATCATGTTTTGGCTTTCTATATATATGTATGCGTATGCATACCGCTGGTACACTTCCTCTTTGCTCATGAAACCAAATTTTGACCATAACATGCTGGGTTCTGAGAGTTCAGCTCTCACTGGGATCAGCTCCATGGGTTATACTAGACCTCTGCTGGGTTATGCTAGATCTATGCTGTTGAGAGTCTGGAAAAGAATTCAAGTAAAGCCAAGAGAAAAAAAGAAAAAAAAAAATAAAATAATTTCCTACAGCACAAACAGAAAGTGCAGTTAAGTACTAAAATTCAGGCATACCGGTCCAACATTGCTGAGTTTGCACTGTATCTATTTTACTTGCTATACTGTATTAAAATCCTTTCATTCTCTTTTTAGCAGATACTTAACCTAAAAAATTCTGCAGTGAAACAATGCCACCTAACCAACTCAGCTTATTTTGCTGCACCAGAATATCCGCAACTGGATGGCAGTCTCATAAAAAGCGATTTTGATATATAACCAAGAGGGGTGCAGTTCTGAGAATTCTCCGGAAGGTGTTAATGACAATATGGTTGGAAGCACTTTATTCTGGGCCTAATGTTCTAGCAAAGAAAATGCCCCCAAAAGTTCTCTGGTAACATTTATGTCACAGCATGCATGACAGGGCTGATGGAATGAAACAATCCACAGACTAGCTCTATCCTGCTGAGCAAATTTTTGTTGCTCTGTGCTGAAATCCAAAAGTGATTAGCACAGCTGAAAGAGATGTGGTGCCATCCCTAGCTCTTAGTTAGAAAAGAGGAGATTCATTTTAGGTAGCCTTTTGGAAATTCTGGAGTAAGACAGCTGATGAAACCCTTGCAGCAGTTAAGCCCAATGTCAGCCCTGAAACCAGTATGGGAGCCCCAAATTTCTCAGTCCCTGCTTACAGAAGGAGAGGAAAAGAACACAGATCACAGTTTTTAAAAAAATCACAATTGTAGAAGAAATTAAGCCAACTTTTTTTAAAAAAAAAAATCTTCACACCTTCTGTAGTCCTTTGCATGAACATAATAACATGGTGTAAAATCACCCCAATGGCTGAGGAAAAAAAGATAATTTTGAATTGTAGCCTTGTTTATCAATTCTGAATGAAAAAATGTATACGACTGTCTCTGGAAAAGTCAAATGCTGCAGAAGCACACACACACTCAGATACATAATGACATGCTACCTATGACCTTAGTGCCCCAAAGGCACCCCATATAACCAATTAAAAAAGAAAAAAGGTGATTCTGAAGGGAGATTAATGTAGTTCCTTATTTGGGCACCTTTAATCACCCACTAGATATATCCCTGTCCTGCACAGAGGACACGTGGAACGAATGTGTGCCATGGAACAAGGCATCTTAACAGGCTTCAACTGTAAGCACTGCAAATCATTCTCTCTTTCTGCCACCATAGTATGAACACACATTCAGCCCACTCTGAATGCAAACAAACTGCACATAACACTTGCACCTTTCTTGTCCTTTAACTACAAAAGCTAGATCTGGAAAATGTTTATATGTTCCTGTTTTATATTATTTAATGAATGTTTAGCTATTTCAAGCAGTGGAAGTGTATTGTTCCCTTTGCAAGTTGTTTTGCAACATAAAGGTTCTTACAGAAAAGGAGATTTTCATTTCTGTTTTCCTATTTAATGCAATTGCAGAAGATTTTCCTTTCTATCATGAAAAGTAATTCCAGCAATTTCTGTTGTGCTAATGAGCCTACAGTTTTAGAACTGTATTTGCATGTACACAATCACTTCTGTCACTTATCATTCAGAAAATGTAAGTTTTTATAATTTTTCCTCAGAAATCAGTTCCTTCTGCCCACTGAATGAGCCTGTTTCTTTTCTGTTTCTTTTCCCCCTTATTATAAGACTGCTCTATCGTATTCATAATTTACTATTTGCTCAAAACACAGTGCTGCTGTGAGCACTGCCTGGACTACTCCCCCTTTAGTTTTCTTACATAAAGAAGAGTTGACTGCCTGTAAAATGGAGGAGCACATATAAACTGGAGTAGGCTATGCATGGTGTAGTGTCTGGTTATAATCAACATTTTTTATAACACCTTTCTGTGCTACCTTTTACAGATCTTACTACGTATACACAATCAGAGGAAAATCCTTTCAAAAGAGTAAAATTAAGTGCATGAATTGGCCTTGGCCCTAATACTTTAAGTCATCTCCCCTTACCTCAGCTACTTTTACATGCATGGTCTCATGAACCTCCATGTCTCCTGTGCCACACTGGGGGCACTGGTTATCTTCCAAGTATTCAGATTTTGCATAGCTATCATAATAGTTCCCCCGTCATCTCTTATCCTATAGAACAAGACACTGATCCAGGTTACATTTCATTTCATTCCCTAACGAAGGCTATTTGTAAAGGTATTCCTTTATGCTACTCAGCATAAAAAGGTACATCAGGACTGCAATCTACTCTTAGAGGTACCTGATGGACATCATATCAGGAATGGCATTTAAGGATAGTACAGAAAATCCTATATTCCCAGAGAAACATTCTTATATTGTTACCACTGTCAGTATATCCAGGATATTAATTTAGCCTTCTTTTTTCTCATTCCATCATTATTTTATGGATGATCAAATGCCTGCAGTATGATACTGCATGAAATGATGCAGACTCATTTAAAGCAATATGGTGAGATTACAGACACAATTATTTTCAGCGCAGGATAGGAATATTCCTTTCTCTGCTATTAATATTTGGTTTTTAAAAAAATAAAAATGCAGGTCCTTTATCAGCTCAAACTTCTCACACAACTGAAATTAGCAGTGTTAATCTTCTCTTCTGCAGTAAAAAACATGTATAAAAATTGCACAGTGATAGCCTTAATACCATCCATTTTCCAATTCGAATGCTAAACTAGACCCTCACACTGCTGCTTGGACACATTACTCTAGCAAGGCAGATTTTTCACTGTAGCAAGAAAATGCTTTTCTTTTGTTCCTTGACTCCTTTTTAAGTCATCTGAAGATCACATTATTTCTTCCCTTTTTAAAAATTGGGAGGAAAAAAAAAAAGGAAAAGAAGAAAGGAAATGTGTGGTATGGGGAAAACAGCCATTTTATTTTTCTAAAGAATGAATTAAAAGATTAGCAGCACACAGGAGGAAAAGCACAACGATGCTGTAAAATAACCCAGTGTCCTGTATTTAGAAATGAAAAACATTAATACAAATTCATTCCATTAGGTTAGCTTCCTTTTTACGGAAACTGGTAGCTAGGATTTGCATAAAGTAGAACTTCAGTTTTGCTTTGCTATATTCTGACATTCTGAGCACAACAAAGACTGCCTACGATTCCCAGGTCTTTTTGCCCTTCAAGTAAACTGCAATAAGCAAAGGGAAGACACACATAAGTACCCCTGCATTAAAACACGGCTGTTCCTGCTACAGGAAGAGATTGCCATCTACTGGTCTGTGCCCTCTACAGGAAGTCAGGCAAAGGGTATTGAGCGAGGATCTCTGCAATGACTTTAAAGCAGATGATACTTTTCTTCTCCCTGTTCTTCATAAGCATATTCAAAGCATACATTTGCATAAATAAGCATTTCTTTGAAAATAAAGCCAGGCTATGTGGTCACCTGTTCTAATCTAGCTGTGCAGGGAGCTGATGTGATAGATGGCAAGCAGCATCCGTATGATGTAAAGTTCTGCCATTTCAATGATAAGCCTAAATAACAGCCATATAATAGTATAGAGATTCTGATGTATGTGTGGACCACATCATACATCTCTGCCAAAATGTGATTCCTCTGAAAGGCAAGAGTGCTCTTTCGTCAGAAAAGTGTGAGCTGGAAAGCAGGACTGTGCAGACAGCCTGAGGACGTGCTGTGCCTGCGTTGCAGCACATGGAAGTCTTGCAAACTTGCATCACTTTAGTATCTTCATTACAGCAGTGTGTTTTTGGCACAGGGTATCACGCATGCCGCATAATACATCCAACCCTGCCACTGCGGCTGCCTGGTAACCTCCCATTCCTGGGTAGTGGTGCATGAAAACACTCATTACAACATGGTGCTGCATAAGATATTTCTGCTCACTATTGCTCAGCTCACCCCTGTTCTGGGCATTGTGTCTTTCTTGCAGTGCTGACAGAAAGGCACGGATGCCGATTCACTGTCTACTTAAATTGCCCATGTAAATTAGGATAGTGCTAAAATACCGCACTGCGAACAGAAGCAGCTGACACAGGCACATACTCCATCTCATCAGCAGTGCTTAGGGCCACTGACCTCTCACAGGGTAGACAGACAGTACAGCAGCACTTAAATTGTGACATGGCAATTGAGCACAGGATATTTTTCACAGTCCAGGGAGAGAAGCCTGAAGCAGTATTGTGGTCCTACTTCATTCCCTGCAGAGCTGCACATAGGCTTCACAAAGGCAAACACACACACTGCCCTGTGCTGATGCATCACACTTTTCTAACAGTCCAATAGGAAAAAAAAAAAAAAAAAAAAGGCTTTTTAAACAGGAATATAGGAGTATCGTGGCAAAACAGTCATGAAAAAGAATATATTTTGTGGTAAGAATCTAACAGAGCAGGGCACATGAGCAGCTATACCCGCACAGCAGCACTCGACCATGTTCTGCAGCATTACCAATAAACACAAGAGTCTTGAAATACCTAATATTCAGGAGTAAGCCACTACTCCAGGGTGTCTGAGAGCTTAACTCAGCACCCCTGCCTTCCAGCCTGCCTTCCTGGTTACCAGTGAGCTCGGTGAAGAAGCAGCTAGGCAGAGAAGGAGGCTGAGAGAACTGAAAACCAGGAATGATTTGTTTACCATTCTGCTAGTTAATTTATATTTAAGGCAGCTAACCACTAAATGCAGTACACTGCATCACATTTCAGTTTCATAGGAGCATAAGCATAAGACAGCAACAATTCCAACATGTGTGTGTGTGGTGTGCAGACATGTGCATTTGTATAGCCTGGAATATTTGGTTTGGTATTTGGTTTCTAGCAAGAACAGAGAGAATGTAGACCCTCAAGAAACAGACATTTCCATGAAAAAGTTCACAGAATTATTTCACTGATATGAAAAATGCTTTGAGTAATTATTTTCCTTATTTTTCAGCCACTGAGGAAAAAAAACACACAAGAAACTGAAATCCTGTTTTAAATGAAATTTCAATCCAGCTTCTATGATAGCTCTGCTGCATTCTTTTCCTTAATATATTGTTCAACATTTTTAATGCTACAATGCACTGGAATTTCTGTTCATGTTTGCAGTTATTTCTCTGTAACTATTCCATCTCTTTCCTAATCACTATGCTGGATGTCTGCATATTTAGTGCATATCCCTTAGACTGACTCCTTCCTCCCAGATGAATTGTTTAACATTTTTCTGCATTAAACTGCATTTGCTACCTGGTAGTTCACTTACTTAAATGATCCAGAATCTTCTGTGGTTTGGTTTGTTTTTTACCACCTGTTTTATTTCTTTTAGAAAACAAAAAGTGCATAAATAAATGTAATAAAAACAAAAATAAATATTTTAAAATTCAGTTTTTAATAAAATTTCTAACAGCTTCTCTTTGTTATCCACTCTTTTCCCTAGGACAGGGTCAAAATGCTTTTTCCATCAGAAACTAAAATGAAAGCTTTGAATTAAATGTATCTGTAATAATATCAGAGACAACTGAAATAATACAGTCAGATATAAACTGAGTGAATGTATGTCTCCTGGTTTTGTAAGCATGCATTTACCCATAAATAAACCACAACATCGTCAAGGACCCACCTTTATGAAAATTTTTTACAATTTTAGAACTTGCTTAGAAGAGCAATGGAGCATTATTTTTGAAATGTGTATCTTATCAGTATTTAAATATTACAGGGTAGTATCTTTATGATCAAACAGCTAAAGACACAATAAATCTGAGTCAATTTATATTGTGGTGCCTATTATCTGATTAGGCTGAGATTTTATTAACACATCTAATGCACTGCTCCTCTATCTGACTTTCCTCTGCAGCAGTGCCAGTCTTGTTTTCACTACCCTCTCAATTTGTAAGAATAAGGAAGCTTCCTTTTACTTAGAATTTATTAAAGGGCAGAAACAGAGAAAATTCTCTCTACAATTGATGCCCAATAAATTAAGTAGTATATTGCTTTATGGAATATATATAGCTCCACCAAATAGACCAAGACCTCTGTTGCCCTGTTTTCAAGTGGCCCTCCAAATATATGTTCACCTGACTCTGTTCCAGCAATGTGGGTGACATTCTCTTCTGTGCACTAAAGGGGTTATTGGTCTTCTTAAGGCCTAATACAAGTACTACATGAATGCTATTCTGGTATCCCCAAAGGCCCTAAAAAGACTGGAGCATGTTTTAATGACCCAGTTTCCCTCATGCCTTTACAAAGGTGCCTGGTTTTCTTTCAATATTGCTGGTTTAACTTCTTATCGCAAAGCCTTCTTTATGGACATGTTATCACTGGCAAGTGTTGCAGGATGGAGCAAGTTGGAATTTCTTACATTTATGCTCCCTGCTGTAATCCGAACGGCATTTATACAAACTCCTCCTGCTAGAATTTATCCTGCCTTTCCAGAGCTCTCAGGTCTATAGCCTGAATCACCCTGAATACGCATGTACTACACATTCCCTTTCCTCCTGTGCAGCCTTGCAGAAAGCTTTTGGTATGAATCCACCCCCCACTCTGTGCTCAGTGTAACCAGAGGGGACCACACTGTGCACAGAAGCCCAGCCGCACATGATCCTTCCTTCATACAGCAATCCACCAGCTGAGTATTTTGCAGGTTGCTGCTGCCCAGTTGGCTGCATTTTTCAGTCTGTGCTGGTTCACAGTGGTGCTACTGGATGCTCCTCTCTAACCACCATCAGGCTTTTTTAAGTTGTTACCTACCAATCTATACCGCAGCTCCTCTTACTGCAGTTTCTCCGTGTGTACTGGCTTTTATCCTCATGCTTCTGTAAGACTGGAAAATAAAAGGGGAAAAGTGTGGGCACAGAGAGAAAAATAACCATACTGCCACACAGAGGTCTCAGGCAGAACAAAGCAGAAGTGCAGGTGTCCAGCAATTTAAACCAGCATCCATCTCACTTCATCCAACTTCTCAGCACTGTTTGCAGCACAAATCACATATCTCTACAAAAGACACACAAGGATTAAAAAACAGAGGGAAATACATGCTTCTGTGTGAATGGCATGGAGATTAGCAGCTGACTTGCATCTGAGCAGACAAAGATTCAGCTGGTACAAGCTGGTCTGACTTTCTTGACATCAGTTAAGCTACGTTATTTACAACATCTTAGGATCTAGCTCACAAGCTTCGACTTGAACATTTCCAGCAAGATAAAAAGAAGGATGCCAGGAGACTTGATTATGGCTTAAAAATAATGAGTGGGATCCCACAAGGATCTAGGTAGCAATTCGTTAGGCTATGAGGGCAAGACCTGGGGGAAAATCTGGGACTGAAAAGCATTTCCATCCTAAGGCTACTGCCATACCAAATGAGCTACCTAGCAACACAAACAGATTCCCTGGTGATAATGAATTTAAACTTAGCACAGATACATTACCACCTATGGCTTCTTCCCTCCAAATCACCCAGATGAGGTGCAACTCAATAAAATGAAGAACAGAGATGTTTCTGAGTCTGAAGCTGCATCCACTGTTCACTGTTTTATCATTTTTACCCTGAAGTTTATTGCAAACTATGACTACTGATTCACTCACACAATTTCTTTCTCTCAGAACAGGATCCTCCTGTCAGTCTTTTCACCTCACTCCTGCTCTGCTCTCTATCAGCAGCTTTGACATGCAGTAGCATGTCGGTGGAAAGGGAGAAAAAGGAGGAAACCTAACAAGAAATCATTTATCTTTTGACCTGAAATTGTAAAACTTAGGGAGCATTCTGGCAGTGTGTAAGGTTAATATTGAGGCAAATAGTATATCGCAGCAGCAAGCATAAAGCACTATCTTTTTTCTGTCTGTGAACTGAGTGGGCTGAGAGTTTTTATTTCATACTTCATTTACACCTTGCTGAGTGATGCCATAGAAATGGCAGAAGTTTCATCTCCTCCCACTTCTGCAGCAGCACAATATGTGTAACAGCAGCAGCTCCCACACCACTCACTGGAGGCTCGGACCTGATGCCGATCACAGGTTCATATAAACTTTTCTTGTGTGACATTCCCAGATGCTAGAAAATGTCCTTTATTCTCTTATTAGAGCTTGTTGAAGAACTAACAGCTGACTGAAAAGCTGCTTGGGAATTTTAATCACATAAAGTAAAAACAGTACATTTTTCCTCATAAGCTCTCCATAAGGAAAAATGGGAGAGCAAATTAACATAAAATCTGTTTAGAAAAATGCTGAAATGAAGAGGACAAGCATTTGGATGCAAGACAGTCTCAAGCAAGCAGAAAAGGGTAAAGTGGTATATCCTTTCTTTATTAGTATTGGTTCACTGAAAATGTAGTTGTCACCATGTCTGAAAATCTAGTAACTTTCCAGAGGACTAAGAGAAAACTCAAGCTAAGCCATGTCAGAGGACTGTTAAGAACATCCAGTACCACTCACAAAAGGTAAACAGAGAGGACTCGAGTCCTAAGCAAGCCCAAGAGTCTTGCAAAGTGCTCAAGGCCATCGCTTTGGTTGACAGTTTCAAAGACAGGTGATAAATCAGAAGTAATGAAAGGACGCTGCTCTTGGGCTAAACTGTTCTTCAGTCTAAAACCTTCAAAAAGCAGGCAAGATGGCCCATATCATGGTTAGGTAATGAGCTCAAGACCATTTTCATTTAAGATAATCAGTTTGAAACTGGCTGATGTTGGTAGTGACTGAGTACTGACACTTCTGCCAGCTCCAAGTTGTTCCAGATTTGCTCATGGTCCAGTTTGTATGTCAGTACAGATGCATTTCTCACAAGTTACCAGAGCAAAATTCATTGAGCAACATTCTGCCAGCAGTTGCGCTTAAGTGGCCAAGAGCAGATGCTACATATTAGCTGAATAACTTACTCCCATATGCTGTTCGTATGAAATATTTTTCAGCATAACTTTCATGCTATCATTCTACTGTGGCAGAGGGGAGCACAACAGGATCACCATTTCCAACATACATGTCAGTGAACCTTGTCCATTAAGAGCAGGAGGGCTGACATGCCAGTCTGTGTACATTACAGTGAAATGATGTTTGTTGAGATAAGTAGCAGAGATAGAAGCTCTGTGAACATTTGAGGGATTCTCAAAAAATGTCATTGTCATGAATAGAATGACAATAAAAATCTCAGTGTCTGCATGAACAGGTTTTCTATCTGCATAAAAAGCATTATCTAGGTAAAACTGTTGCACTTTAGTTAGACATTTTTCTCTTAAACTTGCATTTAGTCTAACTAAAAACAAAGGAAAAATGTTTTTAATTAAAAACCCTAAAAGTTCCTTAATTAAAAACTGAGAGGTATTTTAACAATTGAAAGAAAACCTAACAATCCCTATGTTGGGAAATTTATCAAAATTGATTACGGACATTAATTTCTGATTTCAATTAATAGTAATTTAAGGAATAAAAAATCAACTGTGTATCAAATTATTCCCACCTCAGTGTAGAAATTAAATTTAGTTGTCCTTCCAAATCACAGTTGAAGTATATTTGCAAGCTATTGCAAATGACTGTAATAATAACAAAATGAAGTACAGAAGATTTGTTCAAAGGCAAACATGCTGCAGATTTAGGAGTCCTATACCCTAAAGGAGCCCTATGTTTCATTTTCAGAATATAGAACTCTAAAAGCTAGTGACTCCATCACACTGATAATCACTCCCCCCCCC
>JANRGW010028239.1:0-25967 GCA_024733675.1 Psilopsiagon aymara
GACCAAACATCACTAAACCATAACTAAAAACATTGGTGTTATCAGCGCTGTTCTCAGGCCACAAGTCAAAAACACAGTGGTGCACCAGCTACCGAGAAGGAGAAAAATGACTGCTACTGCTGAACCCATGACACTATACCACAAAACTTAAAATATCAGTTGAAACACTACTTTCAGATGGAGCTCAGGTCCATCATCTGTGGATTAATCCATTATGGTTATGGAACCACATTTGTAGTCCTAATCTCAATATCATGCTATAATGAGGGATTTTTATGGGAACTGATGCCAAGAAGCTTCCTTGTGAAACTTTAAAATACTGCTTACAATTATACCAGTTCTCATTATTCCAAGCTAAGCACTTAGAGTCACACTTTCTCAGACTAGAAATGAAGGAAAAAAAGCCTGTTTGGTGCAACAAACAATATTGCACTATCAAACTTATGAGTATTCCACAAATGAAAAACAAACAAAAACCAAAGCAAACACAAACCAACTCTAATCCTTAATGCTGTTATATAACAATCTGTAAATTCATGCAAACTTTTCCTTAGAAAGATATCAAATATCCCTCTGATTAGTTCACCATGTGAAGGAAAAGGGAAAAATCAGAAACCTTAAAAAAAAAAACAGCATATAAGCCTTTTATAAGTCTGAACAAGCATTTTTTTCTCACAGAACATAGTCACATTCTTCTTCTCTCCCATTTTTCATTTGGATGATCTTAGCTTGAAAAGATGCACTTCATGTTTTAGAGGTCACCTGCTCCTGCTGTTTGCTCTGCCCCTGAAGTCATAATCTTCTGCCTGTGACATCACAATTAGTTTCTGCAGAGCTAATTATAGCCATAAACAAAGGATTATGACTTCAGGTGAGGGATAAGCAGCAGGAACAGATGAACTCCTGAGGAAAATATTCCCCTCTCATGGTTGTTTCTTTTAAAACAAAGTGCAGAAAGTAAAAGTTGCGCTTTATTCAAAACAAAATGCTTTATATGAGATGGGAGTATCTTCTAGCAATTGCCTAGTGGTCAAATGCATGCAAGTATTTTCTAGATAAAATCAAGACAAGGAAAATATTCAATATGCAATATCAAGTTTCCCAGAACCACATTTAATTTTGGTTTATATGACCCAGATTGTCTCATTTTGTACTACCCATACCATAAAATAGATAAGCAGTGCACTTCAGAGTATCAGTAAAGATATATTCCTTGCACTGAATTGTTTACAATCTAGGTTAAACGAGAATAAGCAGAATTGTAAACAGGGCTAATATACAAGATGTCATGGCAGAAAAGAACAACTTACATAGTAATATAATTTTGTGGGAGGCTAATGTATATGTCTTGAAACTGACAAATGTAGATTTTTTTCATGAATTATTTTTTTATTTAAGAAAAAGTTTGTTGTTTTGTTTTTTGTTTTTTTTTTTTTTGTTTTTTTTTTTTTTTTGTTTTTTTTTTTTTTTATTGCCTCTCCACTTTAATCCACTGATAGAAGCTGTGTTTTCTGTCTAATGGTGACAGGAAGGGACTTTAGGGACTCCTCCATTTGCTTGCTGAATTACTTTAAATAAGTCACTCAATGTATCCAGATCTCATTAACTGCTCTGTGAAATGTAGGACTGTAGCCATTACAATAATAGGGACCTTCTAGTCCTTCAGAGGGGCGCATTTCTGCATGTCAGAAATCTACCCATCTATCTATCTCTCTGGTGATCCGTCTATCCATCCATCCATCCATCCATTCTCTCTATATAAATATAATTATGAAATTATAGGCCAGATTCTCACCTACTGTAAGTTATAGCCCTGCGACCCAGTGCTCCTACTAAGGTCAAGAATAGAACGAATTTCCCAAATTTCACACATATAAAATAACAGTTACATTGTAATAGAGCTACAGAATGAAAAATATTTTCCTTTCTGGTTTTGGGTCAAGAAATATATTTCAAAGATGACAGAAAAAATACTTCTTAGTAAAAAATTAATTATTTCAAAAAATATTTTTGTTCAGGGAAAGAAAATAAATCCCCTTTAATAAAATGAAGATAAAAAGATTTTAAAGCTGCAAAAGTTCAGTACATTGATACTTCATTTTGAAACCTGGAGAAACTTTCATTTTGGCTCTGCTGAAATATAGTGTCTTCACTCAAAGGCTTTCCAGGTATTAATATTTAATAAGTTATAATTAATCTTTTTAAATCTTACCTGGATGAAAGGAGTCAAGCAGCTAAGATTATGTCTTTAGTTTCTAAAATTTTCACTTGCCCAGAGGATATTCCACTGGGCTCAATACTCAGCCCACTATTGATTTTAATTTATATAAATTATCTGTTGCCTCTCTCAGACTACTGTAGGGATGCCATGTACACAGGCAAATTAGATACAGGATGGTGGTAATGAATTAGTAGGCAGACACTTCCCACAAAGGCTGCTGCTAACACTGATATAATTATTTCTTCAAGATTTTAAGATTCAGGTATGACTTCAAGTGCTGTCCAGGCTGTGGCCAGATAGCTAAGGGAAGTAATACCTATTAGGGCTTGAACTGACTATGGATAATATATTTAAAGTCTGAAGGGAGAAGAAAATGAGTAGAATAGTAAAATTAATAATAATGAAGTACCTAATTTAAGTGGAACTAGCTCAGAAGACATAAAAAATTACCTGAGGTCTGTGATAAGGTGCAATAGGCTGAAGCAGGTAAAAACTAAATGCCTTTTTTTTGGCTGCTTCTGACACTCAGAAATGACATCTTCATTTTTCTTTGACTTACTTCCCGTGTTCTTAAAAATGTAGATGGTATATAATTTTTATTCAAGTCCTTGTCACAAGAATGAAATTTAACTTGGGCAAGTTGTCACAGTGATCTGGTAGTTAGAACTGCAAAAGTTCTGTGTGAGATTGATTGAAGACTGGTTTACAAATGCTACCTCTCTTTGAAAGGGCTTAAAAATATGCTTTTAAACTCTAAACTTTTAAACTTTAGTCTTATTGCACTCTACAGCTGCAGTTTCATCTTTAAGTGCTCTGAATCATGCTATGGAATGTTTTGAAGTGCATGAAAACCTATGATTTCTGGAGGCACATGAAAGAGATGATTTTGGAATTATTTCACGTAAGCTTGTGATCTCCTCCAGCCAGTGTGCCCCTATAGACCACCAAAGGAGGTAGATACCTTTATTTGTGTAAATATCTGCTGTGCCATTTGAACTACTATTGGGGCTTGGCTAAAGGCCAGCATACCTGTGATTAAACAGCATTGCTCAATCAGGTAGCTCAGCTGAATATCCATCAAGTGTTTGGATGGCTGTGAGGAGTTACAGAGAAGGAGCTCTAGCTGGAGGTGCAGATGTTCCAATATTATGCGCAATCGTGCCAATGCCTACTGTGATAATGGTCACAGTGGTAAGAAGTCCCCTTACAAGATCACCTATGCACACCTCAGGTGTGGATGTCCCTCTTATTGCAACCTATGTTGTCAATGCCTGTGCTTGACAATGGCTGCTCAGGGTATTCAACAAAGAGGACATCCTTTTGAGCCAAGGCAGGGTTATGGTGCTGTGGAGAAACTTCTGGTAGGGTCAAACTAGATTTGACTGCAGCTGTTTTCATCTTTCAGTTCTAGAGCGTCTTCCCACTATTACAATATTCTTCTTTTATACTTGACTTCATTTTATACTTCAGCTGACTTATACTTCACCAAAGGCTTTCAACAGTACTTCGGCTATTGTTTAATCAGGCCGATGGTCATCTTCAGCAATTTCACCATTGCTGATTTCATCATAGCATTACCAGTTTTGGCTAAAACTCTTTCAGACAGAGGTGGCTAACGGAGTTTGTTCACACCAACAGTTTACACACACACTCTTCTTTTATTACCTTTTGTTACCCAGGCTATGTGCACCAAGAGGAGGCCACAGTATTAAGCTCCCTCAGTATTCCCAGGCATTTTCCTCTAATCTTGCTCCAATTTTGTCCCACTGGCAGTTTTATATGTTCTTTACACCATAAAGCCTTACAATCTCTGCTATAGGTTTATTCAATACTGTAAGCCAGAAAATTAATACTCCATAGAGAGTATCGGGATTTTCTTCCTGGCTTGAGCTAGAACCTCATCAGTATTGGTCCCATGCTATTATTTTTAATTTGTTTTGAGAAACCAGGAATTTCTAATTTAGTACTGCAAAATATTCAGGAAAACTGTGCAGTAAAATAAATCACGGACTTTCTTGAGTCAGAAATGAGTGAAAATCAGGAATGGAATTATGTGCTGTGCTAGTGCCAAGGGATTTATGTTCCAAAGATTTCTTTTCACTAATGTCATGTAGATCTTGAACTGACATTGCACACCACTCATCTTGTAGAGACAGAAATGCCTCAGTGCATCAGCATCTTTAGTGACAGCAATGATGTATCTTGGAAGAAGAGTCTCCCATGTTTATCTTTAAGGATGTCAGTTTTATTTATCCATTGCTATGTAGTCAGGCTTATTTGCAGGTTACAAGAGCAATATCTTCAATTGCATGAAAGCGTGTTCAAACATGGAGACAGAGGATTACAAGAGAAATCCTGGATCATTAAGTCCTGTCTCCTGGAGCTGGAGATATACACACAATTTAGCTGATTTTATACATCAGTCAGGCTCCATGTCAAAGTTAGGTTTTTCCCTCACCACACTAAGAGGTTGTTTTGCTTTCCAGATTCTTATTTCCCTAATTTAAATCGTTATTTTAGTCTACATCCTGATGTTTGTACCCTTCATCAGTTTGCACCCTTCATTTCTTCCTATACCAGCATAATCTTTCAGCTAGACGAAAACATTTTTTTTCCTTTCTGGCACATACCCAGCCAATATGCTTCCAAAGTGCAAAAGCTTTTTCCACATAATCTTTAATTTTCTATCTTTCAATTCACACTAATAAGATAGATTTTTCAGCCTCTTGGTTACCACTGTAGGCCTTATAAATCTGTCTATTAAATAAAAGTAGAAGCTCTGTTTTCATTTAGTTCTTCAGTATAGCAGACTTGTTACAAATGAGGTACTGTGTGAAAACTCATTGGTGCATTTTGCTTGTGTCCACTGAAAATATGGCCTCTGGTGCAAGGCAGATTGGAGTTTTCCACGACTACAGCTTTTCAGTCTCATATAGCGAATAAATAAATATCATCTTTCATCAGATGTGATTTCTGGCTGACGAATTGGTAGCTTTAATAGAAATTTATCTTTGAAACAAATGTTACATATTTCTTTGTGTCAGATAGTTTCTGGGAGAAAAATAATTCCAAAGAATGGTACTTAATGTTAGCATGCCAACTAGATTTTTTTTTAATTTTCTGGTTTATGACAACAGGCTGCTGAATGTTTTCAATTAAAAAAAAATCCTAATCATAGAATTCTGTTTTTTTGATATTGTCATAAAACCATCTTTCCTCCTCTCTGCCATCCTTCTTGCTGGTGATTATTCTATTTTCTCTTTTCATTTTTGATACCCTGAGTGTCATTTTCATTTTTCTTTGAACTATAGACATAAATCTTAGTAAGAATTTGCCTCCTCTTTCTTCTTCTCTATCATGACCTCAAACTCTTGCATGCATACCATCACTTCCAGTTTTCATACCATTCCTGATGCAAACTTTCCTGGGTGAGTGCTTGTGCTTGACTGAGCTGAGTTCTGACTCTTGAAGGCTACTCCTTCACTGCACTCTGCAAATTCTGCTGCAAAGTCACTTCACCATCACCTATGCTCTTTTGCCCACCTGGTTCAGTAGTTATCCTTGTTTGAACAAATGCATTGAGAAAAAAGTCCTCTGCATCTTCCCTGTACTTTCTCACAAGATTGATATCTAGCTTCTTTTCTATCTTTTCGTGGATCAGTCATGCTTCATTTTAGTTTATCATTAACTGTTCTTCATCTGTCACAAAAGTCAGAGACCTGTCCTCCAACCAGTCCTGTAGACTGGTGTGCTCCAGACTTCCAGGTGTGTGAACAGCACACACTGTCATAACCACAGCAATTGAGATGAGGAATTTCAAGAAACAGCATACACATCAAAAGTCCTGACATGTTATTCTAACAACTCATGCACCAAGAGGTTAATTTCATGGTTTGAAAGTCAGTCTCTGATTTTGATTCACTAAGTATTGTAATTTCTTGGCAAGCTGCTGTTATAGAAGTAAAATGCTTTATAATAGATCATAATGTATGCAGATCTTCCCATCTGAGAAGATTTTTAAAGGACTGCAAAAACCCACAGAAAAGTTATTTCACATTTTATAAAGATCCAGCTGGTGGCATTTCCAAAAATGTGTCTGAGCACTGTTGGATTATTGCTTACTGAACTGGATTACTAAATGCAATTTTCTCTGCAGTCTTTCCTTCAAATTCCATGACTTATGTGTAAAATGTAGCTGTATCAGCCCTGAAAAAAAGCTTTTTCAGCTTCTAGATACTTTGGAATTATAGAGTTTATTTGGATAGTATTTCCTCTAGATGTGAAATATCTTTAAAGTTTTGCTTCTCTTGTTCTTCATCTCAAACTGAACTAGGCAGGTGAGGGTGGTCTCAGAAACCTGAAGTTATTCTATAAAAAGCAAGTAAGCCGAGTAACAAAATTTACACAGAGCATTTAAATACTTCTAAGATTCACCAGAAGTTTACTCTAAGTTCAAGAAGTTAGTAGGCTTTACTGTAGACATGGCATTTGTATCCATATTTACAGTCCTTAGAGCCTGTGTAGCAAATCTTTCTGTCTAGCTTTGTTTGCATACCTTGCGCTTTACGTTTGTGAACAAAAGTGTAAGAATTACCTGTCAAACACCCAGCACGTTTAAGATAAAGAACCCTAACTTCAACAAAAAAAACAAAAGAAAAAATATCTTCATCTTTATTTCAATGTAGAATGACACAATAAATAACTGTGGTCAAAGTTAATATTTCAGAGTTAATATATAATTACAAACATCATGAACAGGTGTACGTTTTTTATAAAGTGGGTGCATTCTGCAAAATCTTCCACTCCTGGAGAAGTTCTTGAAATGGGAAGGTGGCTTGTGGTGCTTTCTCCCATTCCTCCCCTACTGCAATGTTTCTTATCTTTGAGTTCTTTTGTATCTCGTCTTTGAGCTCTTTTGTTTCCTAGTGTTGAAGCATTCTCCTCAGACCATTGTGGACCAATCAGTTCTGCCAAATACTGCTGGGGTGCCCTTACTGCCACATCATGGTTCATGTCTGAATGAGGCATTTCAGGCTGACAGCTTTAGAAGGTGGGACATGGAAGACACAGGATTCTCAAGCAAACATTCAGTTTTCTATTCATTTTAATAACAATAGGTGAGGGAAAAAAAAAAAAAAAGTAGTTTTGTCTTTCCATGGATTAAAATACATTATTTTAAAATCTAATTGATCTTATAAAATATTTATCAGTGTAGTTTCAGAATGCATGCATAGCTATAACTGTATTTGCTGCACTCAGAGAATTCATTTGTATGTCATTCATTTGTTCCAGTGATTGAAATTTCAGATTACCCACATATCCCCTCTACATAATAAAATAACTAGTTTAATTTTAACTTTTTCCCTAAGAAATTTTAGGTGTGCTATTTCAGAGAACATCTGAAATCTCCATAAGAAATCACACAGCTCTTTATAGGTTTATTCAAAGATAGGCCTTTTAGATTGTCACATGCAAATTTTAGATTGTGTGCATTAATCAAAGTGAGGAAAATATTACCTAATTTGTATTCGGAGCTTCCAGAATTTCACTGTTTTAAATATCTACTCTTCTTCCAATATGCATTTAAAGATGCTCAGTTTTGAGGTGCTTAGTTACTACAGGGAAAAGAATTAGATGTGCAGCCCAGTATAAGAAGATAGAAGGCGTATAACAGAGAATAACATGAGAGAAAAGGGGTATTCCAATATTCTGAAAGCCAAATATTTTTTAAAGAAATTATCCAATACCAAACAAAAATAGTTAAAATAGCATAAAATTTGGATTTTTTTTTTCATGTATTTGAACAACTCTTGCATTTCCGTTAATAAATATTAAGGGGAAAAAAAGCATTTGAATATATGAATAAGCAAAAAATCTCATTATGATTTGATATATTTTTGTGACTAAGCAATTGTGCCTTTGAAGTAAAATTAATTCATCCAATATCTGGAAAAAAAGCACTAAAAGCTCACGTGTCCTACTTAATTGATCAGATCTCTAAAATAATTCATTTACTGCAATAGGTAGAAGAATATTAGAAAGAATTTTTAACTGTAAAATTCAAAAACATTATTTTGAAAAAAATTACTTCTGAAGAAGTCTTTTAAAATCCACACCAGCTTGCATGAATATGAAAGGTGGTCTGATATCAGCCAATAGATCATTCTTTGTGAATTATCTGTCTGTCATTGCAAGGGATACATCTACTGTCAGATGAAGAATTGTTCCAAATCAGTTTCTTAATCTGGACTAGGAAGAAGTTTAGACAGAGATCTATAGTGGATCTTCATGATTCTTACACATAGTGTAGAAATTATAAATCACTCAGCAGGAAAACTGTATCGATTCTGTCAACTGAAGCAGGCATTATAAAGCTGGATTTACTAGATAAAATCAAGGACAGTTATCCCTGCAGCAACACTAAGAAAGCACAATCCTTGTTTCTGTCATGATTTTATCAACATACAATTCTGACAGATTGTATTATTTCTTATTAATATTCTTGAGCTCTGTCTCACTGCCTTCCCTGTAAAATGTATTTTCTGTCCACCTCTCTCACTACCTTGTTAGTGTTTGCATAAATGCACTACACGTATCCTTTGTAAGTGCATTTTTGTCAAACGGGCCATGCTGAAGAAAATTACCATTTTTTTTCCTAGTTGGTCAGGAAAATAATCAGAGGAGTCAGAGCAAAGTTCAGTTTTACATTCTTCTTTTCTTTTTTTTTTTTTTTTTCTTATTTTCTGTTTATTTTGTCTCAGTTGAAAAGCTTAAGAGTGTATGTATCTCTAACCTCATTACTCTATCAGTCCTATCCTTAATCCCAAGACAGCAAAGTTGAAGACATGGTAGACAGCACAGCTTTTAGCAGCATAGGGGAATTTAGCTATCACAGCTGACAGAAAGCTCCTTGTCTAATCATGCTTGACATCCCAAAGAACAAAAATGCACAAATATACCAATGAATCTCTCATATTTCAAGAAGTTGTTTTATCTTGCTTAGCAAAACTCAGTAAAGGCATCTGCCGTTACTATTGTATATTGGACAGTTAAGCCTCAAAGTCTGTATGCTCTGTCTGATCCTTCTGCCTCATGCAGTATGCTTGATTCACAAAAAAGAATATGATATGTTCAATTAGAACTTTAGCTGACTTTTGGCTAACAAGTTTGGATGTAAATTAAAAAACTTCTAGTAAGGAAACTGAGACATGGAAAATCCAGAAAACGAAAAATTGCTCAAAATGCTTACTTCAGTGAAACTCTGTTCAGCTCTAGAGTTAAATAACCTACACTGTAGCTGAAATATGCAAGATGAAGCATCTGGATTACTCCAGAGGAGTTAGTCTGTGCTTGATTTGGTTTACAGATGTTTAAGGAAATTCAAAACTTTGATAAGAATCATCATGCTGCCCACCGTTTGACTTAAAGTTAACAGGAATAATTTCAGTTGAGATAAAAGATCTGCAATTAAATACACTACCTAAGATGCTAGTACTGACAGCCTATAAGATTATAATGGCACACAGATATTAAATGAAAATCACAATAGAGCAGGTAAAGCAAATTCTATTTTTTCCCTTCAGACTTTGAGATACAGTAAAGTGGTTTATATACATATACAGGCTGTTTTGGGAGGTTTAACTTTTGTATTTCAAAACATACTGTCATGGCAAATAGACTGCCAAATCAAGAAAAGAATAAAAATTACTTTCAGTATTTTGAGACTTCCATCTTAGCAGGCATAAATATATACATGTATACTTTAAGTATATACTTAAAATCAGGTTTCCAGTTTCACTGGAGGGACAGAGAGAAGCCTCCATAGTAGACACTGCAGATGATAGACGCTGTATTAAGCTTCTGGCCTCAGCAGACTACAATCTATATAAGAAGGAAAAGCTATTATGATTGGAAATTCTAATTTAAATTAGAAAAAAATTTAAATGTTTTGATTAAATTATTTTTTGGATTGATGATTGTGTATTTTCTTTTTGTTTAGTAGTGAAAACTAAAACTAATGGACTTAGTTATTCATACTCAGATAAAAAGAATAAACCTCAGTCCTCTGTCGATTTAAAGACTTCTTTCCAGAGGAGTAGCAGAATAATTGCAGACTTTCCCCTTAGTACCAGCCAGAGTAAACTCTCGGTGGCCAAGTGAATGCCAGAATTTTCCTGTCATATTATGTGCAGATGCTGTACTGAATATAAGCAACACAAACTGCTTGACAAAGAAACATTGAGGACAAATGTAAAACAAAATGACTGCTATCTTAATTGCCTCCTCTTAACTATTTAATTTCCTCATTTTGAGTTATACTGAGAGTATTTGGAATAAGTCAGGTCTAATTATGTTCCATTTTCTTAACAGACAGTTTATCCTGACAGCCTTTACAGGCAAGAAGATCAGAAGGATAAATGTTTTCATTTATTTATACAACTTGATAGAATATGCCATGTCTCACATCACAACTTGTAGCATTTTTTAAGCAAAGATAAAACCTTGCTCTTTGTATTTTTATGAGTCAAGGTTTCCACAATCTTGAGATTTTGCAGATTAAAATTCAAGTACATCTGCACACCAAAAGGAACAGCTGTGACCAAATAAAGATAAGTACTGTATAAATATATACATATTTATATATCCATACATACAACTGAAGTACTTTAAAACTTTGTTATACAGTGCTTAAAGCTCTTGATTAGATCACAGATGTTCTATGAATGATAGCCTGTTCCTCTTCTGAATTATATATAGTAGTCCATAGACATGAGACATTTTTATTCACAAATTCATGTATCATGTGTTTCATTAGTTAACAGGACGTAAGATCATCTACACTACCAGCATATAGGTGACCTAGTGAGCTGTGTGTGATAGAAGAGCAAAATGGCGAAGACACTAATTCCATAATGCTCTGGAAAATGTTTTATTTTATGTTCAGTGTTTCTGTCCATGGGAATATATACATTATTGGCCTCTTATTTCAGTATGGATATTTTTGTACCCTACAACTGCCTGCAAAATTTGATAAATTAGAAACTCTTGGGAATGTTTCAGAAACATTCTGAGAGAAAAAAAAAGAATCAAAATGTCATTGTTCCAAAGTATTTATCATTAGACACTTTCCAAATTTTTATCTTAGAAATAATAAGCTGAAACAGGAAAATTTTTCATGAAGGTTTTGTGAAACTCAGCAAAACTGGGATTCATCTCGTCTTGATTTAGCTGACAAAAGATAAGCCTGATTGAGTTACATCTGTAATGGGATTTCCTAGCCAATGAAGAACAAACGACTGCCAGTCAAGACACCTCTATTAAGGATAGTGAATTACTCTCTCATGGAAAATACTATGGCACTCTCTATGCAGGCTTAAGACCCAGATCACATGACAGCTTATGTTCCACAAGAATGGCAAAGCCAAGTTGACTTAATGACCCTCATCTACCAGGAGACTACCTTTGGATTTATAGAATCATAGAATAGTTAGGGTCGGAAAGGACCTTAAGATCATCAAGTTCCAACACCACTGCCATGGGCAGGGACACCTCACACCAAACCATGCCACTCAAGGATCTGTCCAACATGGCCTTGAACACTGCCAGCAATGGAGTATTCACAACTTCCCTGGGCAACCCATTCCAGTGCCCCACCACACTCACAGTAAAGAACTTCTTCCTCATATCCAATCTAAACTTCCCCTGTTTAATTTTGAATCTGTTACCCCTTGTCCTATCACTAGAGTCCCTAATGAAAAGTCCCTCCCCAGTATACTCATAGGCCCCTTTCAGATACTGGAAGGCTCCTATGAGGTCTCCAAGCAGCCTTCTCCAGGCTGAACAGCCAACTTTCTCAGCCTGTCGTCATACAGGAGGTGCTCCTGTATCTTCACCATCCTCGTGGCCCTCCCCTGGACTTGTTCCAAAAATTGCATGCCCTTTTTGTGTTGAGGACATCAAGACTGTACACAATAATCCAAGTGAGGTCTCATAAGAGCAGAGTAGAGGGGCAGGATTGCCTCCTTTGACCTGCTGGTCACTCTCCTTTTGATGCAGCCCAGGATACAGTTGTCTTTCTGGACTGCGAGCGCACACTGGCAACTCTTGTTCAGTTTCTCATTGACCACCACCCCGAAGTCCTTCTCTGAAGGGCTGCTCTCAATCTCTTCTCTGCCCAACCTTTAGCTGTGCCTGGATTGCTCCAACCCAGGGGTAGGATCTTGCACTTATCATAGTTAAAGTTCATCAGGTTGGCATCAGCCTACCTCACAATCATGTCATGGTCCCTCTGGATGGCATTCCTTCCCTCCAGAGTATCAATCAAACCAGACAGCCTGATGTCATTGGAAAACTTGAGGGCACACTCAATCCCACTGTCCATGTCACTAACAAAGATGTTGAACAAGACCGGTTCCAACACCAGTCTCAGAGGGACACCACTTGTTGCTGGTCTCCAGCTGGACATTGAGCCAGTGACCACAACTCTTTGCGTGCAGCCGTCTAGCCAGTTCTTTATCTACCGAGTGGTCCACCTATCAAATTGATGACTCTCCAATTTAGAGACAAGGATGTCATGAAGGACAGTGTCAAATGTTTTGCACAAGTCCAGATAGATCATAGAATCATAGAATACTTAGGGTTGCAAAGGACCTTAAGATCACCTAGTTCCAACCCCCCTGCCATGGGCAGGGACACCTTCCACTAAACCATGCCGCTCAAGGCTCTGATGACATCAACTGCTCTACCCCTGTCCCTCAGTTCTGTAGCCCCATCATAGAAGGCCACCAGATTGGTCAGGCAGGATTTCCCCTTAGTGAAGCCATGCTGGCTGTCACCAGCCACCTTGTTGTTCTTCATGTGCCTCAGCATGCTTTCCAGTAGAATCTACTCCAAGATTTTGCCAGGCACAGAGATGAGACTGACTGGTGTGTAATTCCCTGGGTCATCCATTTTCCCCTTCTTGAAAATGGGGGTTATATTACTCTTTTTCCAGTCATCGGGAACATCACTGAGAAGCAGTGAAAACAGCATTATTTCCGAGATTTTAAAAAATCGTAACTTACAGTTTATATTAAGAATTTGAGTAACTGTGCCCTGGGTTACCAATAGCATACTGGAACATCTGCATAATCTTTTGGAAGCAGATATAAGCTCGCTTCATGTTTGATTAAATACAGATATAAATGAATCAGTACTAAGCTGGTGTCATGCTTAAAGCAGTGCTAGAGCTTATAAACCTTTCTCACAATGTCTGAACACCAAGGACAATATAAAAGGGAAAATTTTTGTCGAAGAAGCTAGTTAATGTTATATTGGTCAAGTAAGAAGTCAGAGTGGGTGCTGACACTGTAAGGAAGAAAAAGAGAATAAAAAATCATTAAGAACAAATGATTACTAAAGCATAACTTTTTTCCAAACTGCAACTATTGCCACATCTCTTTACCAGACAAAATATTTCTTAAGAATGGCTGATTTCACACATTTCAATTGCATAGACTCATTGAATGGTTTGGATTGAGACATTTAAATGTCATCTAGTCCAACCCTCGACAATAAACAGGGAAATCTTCAACTAGACCAGGTAGCTCAGAGCTGCATCTAACCTTACCTTGAATGTTTTCAGCAGTGGGACATCTACCAATGAAATGTTTGTCTACGGTCAAATCTTCCTGCTTGTTTGTTAAACAATCTGCCATTAATCAATATTGACAAACATTACAATAATCTGTTCACATACTATGTTAATAAACTATAGAGAATTATTCTTCACCATTCATGGAGTTTTTGGGTGGTGTGAGCAAATGTGATGTTTAACTAGACTTTCATATGAATCTCTACAAACCAAATTTGCTACTTTTAAAAATGATCAATGTACACTTAGTACCCGAATACAAAACTGTAATACAACTCTGATAACAATTCTTCATAGACCAAACATCAGGTTCCAAAAGTTTTCAGTTTCATAGCATAACTTTTTCCCCATGTAATAATGTCTGATAATGTAGTAGTGCTTAACATTCTGACTTTTATTGCAGTTTTTCCAGATGATAAGTCACTTAAAAACTCAGTAAAATTATTATTACTATAAAAAAACCTGCATTTTAATAAATGGGCCCAATCTCAATTTTCCAGTCTTCATACTTAGACAGTCATGAGGATTATCATTCCCCTTATTTACTTCATCACATCATATGGCAGTATAAAATTCATTTAAATGAACTTGGGTGATATGCAGTGTGCAAGAAAGGTGATACATATGCTAAGACTAAAAGAGAGGCATGGTTACAAAATTTCATTCAATTTTGGCTTTTAGGTAATTAACAACATTATATTTTATATTTACAAAGTACCTCCTTCCTAAGTAGATTTTCCAGGAAAGAGCATAATTGCACAGAAATGCTCCAGAAAATAATTTACGCTTGCTATGCAAAAATGAAGGCCATGAGTGAGTGACTTGTTTCATAAAAATGAAGATTTGTTCCAGCTTTTAAGTAGATGCACATGGTGGATAAATGCCTTTCTCTTTGGCCATTATCCAGAGAATATCAGGGCTGAAAAAATGTACAGTGGATTTATTATTAGCTGCCAGAACAAAGTACTCAAAGACATTGGTCTGCCTACAAGCATCCACTGAACTTTTGCCAACACTTGAAGGGGCCCCAGGACTAGGTGAATCACTCTGTGGCCCAAAGTACCTTTATTGCCACCCTTATTGTATTACTATCCCCTTGGATTCTCACTGAATTTGACATTTGGTTTACAACTGCAAAATTCCTCTAGATAATTTCATCCAGAATCACAGCTGGACTCCTTCTTGAGTTTGCATTTATAATGAGCATATTACACTTGGGCTTGCAAGAGTGAATAACTCTGATTCCTTTAGGAGAAATATCTTAATACATACAATTAACTAACTAGGCAGTTGCCTCTGTCCTTCCTCCTCTGTCAGATGACACAATAATACAGCAATGTAATACAAGGAAACAGCTATAAGAAGGGTGCATTCCAGAGCTGGAAGCCTGAGTTTTACCCTCCAGTTTTTCAGAAATATGTATTCTATCATGATTAAAAAATATTATAATAATGGTAATAAATAACAAAACCACAGCTAAGCCATTCACAATCCCAATTAAAAAAACATAAGCCCTTAAATTTGTTTCTGAATAAATACGTACAGGCTCAGAAACCAAACAATCTAACATGGAAGACATAGGCGCTGGAAGGCCTTAAAAGGCTTATCCCACAAAATGCTACCTATTCTGTGAATAATAGTGAGAAATAAAATAACAGGGATGAATGCTTGGTTTTGCCTTACAGCCAATTTAAATCATAGAGTGAGACTGTCCCCACTGAAATCCATAGATCTCACTTTATAGAAATACTGTGCAAAAAATAATAACAGACATAAAAATACAAATTATTGAAAAGAAAACAGTATTCTTTTGCTTCAAAACATGTGACAGGCATTATATGAAAGTTCAGACTAAATGATCGTAATGGACCCCTTTTGACTTAAAAATAAATTCATCTAAAGTTGAGGAGGGAGCTTTTTAGCATATTAAAAAATGTAAGTCAAAAGGAGATCAGAAATAAGCCTTAAGTTGTGAAATTTTAACAGCACATCAGAACTCTACTCAATATAAAAACGCTCAGGGTTAATTCAATGAGCATATCTCACTTGTACTCAAGCCTATAGTTTATCAGTTGACCATCGTAATCTTTCTAATTGTCCTTCCTTCCTCTTCCTGTTTTATCTCTAATTTATGCTGACAGTAAACCTTTTATCCTTGCTGCACTCATATCAAAACTCTTGCAGGAAAGACTATATTTATTAAAAATCTGACTTGATTTCAAGATGAAATTATTTAAAATTAGCTTTAGATAAACATGCCAGTACAGATTCTGATTTGTAGTGAGCCTATATAATCACATTGATTCCAATGGAGCAATGACTCGTTAAGCCTACTAAGAATTTGGGCTGCAGGTTTCTGTAAATTTGGCTGATATTCACCCTTGAGTCTTTGAACTTTATCTCAGAGTATTAACTGAATAAACTGTCCACAGGACCTCTTTAAAAAGGGAATATTTTACTGAGGATTTGGAATAAATGATTGCATATATTAAACAGCATCTTATTTAAAGTAACTGATATAAAATATGTTTTAAACTATACCAGTGCTTTATACAATGGTATAAACCATAGTGCTCAGACGTTGCTCTGAGCAAATGTCAAGCAGATAAGTGGCTTGAAGTTCAAGATGGAAACTACCTACTTCACAGGGGATTACAAAACACCAGACAATGGGGAGTTTTAAGACAAAAGGCAGGAGTTAACTTTTAGTGGTACAAAAATTTGTCATAAACTTGTCATTGCCATCACAAAGCATTATCACAGTCATCACCAGCATTTTCCCAACTTCTTATTCAGTATAAAAAAGCATGGAAGTTCCATAAATAAGGTAATTCATATTAATCTCTCTTATAGATATGAAACTACACATTTTTTGGAATTCTTGTGGCTCTGCAGAACAAAAAGGCTCTGTCTTTCCCTCAGTTCGTTATGGTTTTAAGCGTATTGTGCTACCCCCATCCCTTGTTAATGAAGTGCCTCAAAAATACTTTCTCCAGTGTTAGTTTGTCATTACCCACCTTGATCCAGAGTAAAGGTACTGAAATGCTCTTAAAAACACAAACATCAGCCCCCAGCAACAAATCCCCACCCCCAAACACTGAAGGAGTAATTTAAAATGTTAAACAGAAACTATGCTTAGTTTCTCTGCTTATAAGCATGAGTTTTAAACAGCATTTGTTTAGGGATTTTGCCTAGGTCTGCCAATTACAGGCTCAAAACCATAAGTTTATTTCAGGAGGAATATCAGAAGCAGTGGTGTCACTTTTTCTTACAATCCAAGGTGCTAGCGGTCTGCAGGGGGTGCATGATTAGCAAACCCTTACAGCTATATTCTGCCCTAGATCTGCATGAGGCACTCGCAGTCACATCAAGAGCTCAGACAGACCTCAGGCAGTTTATGGCCTGTAGTTAGGAATGACATGCTAAACCTTTCCTGAATGTAATGTCAAACACACTGCAGCGGTATTGATTAACTGAATTTTTCTGTGTTTTCTGATCTTGCTGTGCTGATAAATTGCACTATTACAAGCTGACACAAAGCATGAAGCTGCATGAAACAGGACCAGAAAAGACAGGAGAAGCCATTGATAAATAATTGATTAATTAGACAATACCTAGATTGGACATTATAAAAAAAAAAAAAACAAGCAACAAAACAAACAAAAAACAAAACAACACCAAAACTTCCAAGATTTCCAAGAGAAAGTGGTACTTTATGAATTTAAAAATTATTACATTTTTAAAGAAAATCTGATTTTTTAATTAGTATGCCAGTTCAACTGCATGTATTTCAGAAGATTCTTCTCAGTTTACACTAAGAACTGGGACTGAAATACTGAAAATAAATATTGAAAACCTATTCCCATATAAATAAAATGACTTGCAAGGTGCTCTTTTAAAGAAGTGAGAAACAGTCATCAGTAAGGCAAGCAAGCATCTTCCCATTCAATAATCGTGTGCTTGAAGTTAATGGCCACCAAATCCAGCTCAGGTCAGATCACTGCTCCACTTACACTGCTTCTTGTAAGACTTGACCTCCATTGGTTCAGGTGGCTCCTTTTGCAATAAATCCCACAACATGCAACTCAAATCATGGGTTACACCAATTTAAAGGTATTTTCTTTACAATCTTCACCCCTGGTCCCTTTGGACAAGACAATAGTGTCATGGTTTAAGCCCAGCTGCAACTCAGAAAAACCACTCAGTCTCTGGAGTCTACCCTCCCCTTCCTTCCCCCCCTGCTCCCGGAAGGATGGGGAGGAGAATAGAAAGAATGTAACTCCCATGGGTTGAAATAAGAACAGTCCAGTAACTATGGTATAACACAAACCACTGCTGCTACCACTAATAAAAATAATGATAAGGGAAATAACAAGGGAAGAAAATACAACTGCTCACCACCCAATGACCGAGCCATGAATTAACTCTTCTAGGTTCCTGCCCACAGTTTGTACATCTTGGACATGATGCGCTGTGGCATGAAATACCATTTTGGCCAGCTTGGGTCAGGTGTCCTGTCTCTGCTTCCTCCCGGCTTCCCCTCCTCCCTGGCAGAGCATGAGGCTCAGAAAGTCCTTGGTCAGACTAAACATTACTGCAACAACAAAAACCATTGGTGTTATCAGCACTGCTCCCAGGTCGAAAGTCAAAACCACAGCGCTGCTCCAGCTACTAAGAAGGAGAAAAAATGTCTGCTACTGCTGAACGCAGGACACATAGGGTTTAACACTGCAATGAACTTCTCTACTTGCCTCTGCTCTGGCTTGAACTTATTCATAAACTGCCATCCCAGGTGCATCCCCGTTGCTGTTACCAGGTGCAGCACAGTAAGATGATATGCAGTACAGCAAGCAGCAAAAGAAAAAAAACTTCTACTAATGAGCACTAGTCTCTAGTATATGGTAAGGCGAGCAAACCTTAGCCCTTTGAGCCCCAAGCTAGGCACCAGAAAGGACTGTCTTGGTTTAACCCCATCTGACAAGTAAGCACCATACAGCCACTCACTCCTCCTGTGGTGGGATGGGGAAGAGAACCAGAAGAGAAAAAATGAGAAAGCTCATGACTTGAGATAAAGGCAATTTAACAAGGAAAGTAAAAGCTGTGCACACAGGCTAAGCAAATGAATAAATCCATCCACTGCTTCCCATCTGCAGGCAGGTGTTCCTCCAGGAAAGCAGGACTCCATCCTGTGTAATGGTTACTTGGGAAAACAAACTTCACAACTCACCCTTCCTTTTTCTTTCCCAGCTTTATATGCTGTGCATGATGTTTTATGGTATAGAAAATTCCTTTGGCTAGTTAGGGTCAGCTGTTCTGGCTGTGACTCATCACAACTTCTTGTGGTCCTCTTCACTGTCAGAGAGAGTATGTGAAACTGAAAAGTCATTGATTTAGGGTAAGAACTAGTTAGTAACAACTAAAACATTGATGCATTATCAACATTAATCTCATACTAAATCCAAAGCACAGCACTGTACCAGCTTCTAGGAAGAAAAAAAACATTATCATAGCCAAAACGAGGACACTGAGTAATGACTGTCATGGTGTAATACTGCAAATTTATAGTAGCAAACAGAATGATCAGTGCAAAAGGCTGACCCAGAACACAAAGTACATTATTTTGAAATAATATAATGCCTTTTTCTTGACTTTCAGGAAATAAAAGATAAATATTTTGTCCTGATGAGCAATCAAATATTTACACAAAATTTATTGAGGCTGCTTCTCTAATGCTAATGGAAAAGCTTTCACATGAAGTTCCCGTATTTTTAAATTTTGCTGTGGATTTCTGTTACTGCCTTCTGTTCTCTTACCAAACTGCATGCAGAAGATAGAAAATGCACTAGAAGAATATAAGGATATTTTCTAATGTTTTTTAACTTAGAAAAACCAGTCCATTTCATTTTGAGGGAAGAATTTCATCAATAGTAGTTTGATATAAATTAGTTCACTCAAAACTGAACTGTTCAAAAATGTCTCCTTACTGTGGTCCAGGGGAGTTACCAAAATTATACAGGAGGGTATGGTACACCTTGCAGATTTCTAACATCTGTAGCTGACAAATTCCTAGGTGACTTGAAGCGTGCAGACAATGAGATGAGGAGTGGATGTTTTCTACAGTCATCTTTTGGTCCATTAACCAGCAGTTGAGAAAATGAAACCCGCTTAGTGTATATTAATTGAAATGGCCAAATTCCTTAGTAGGAGAATTTAGGATTAAAAAGGATTAGCAAATGTCATTCAATAACTTCAAAAGCCATCATTAGGCTTAATTTCTTCATTTTATGTTTTTAATGGAGTATGGTGTGTGTTAGAGAAAGCATCCGTTTAATGTACTTAATCTCTAATTGGTACTTGAATTTATTAAGTCCCTATTATTTTATAATTTGTCATCTAAATGACAATTTATGTCTTTCTTTATGCCTTTTTAGTTTTGAATAATGAACATTAAATGGGCAAACTGTTATAGAGAGATGCAACACAATTTTCTGGTTAACCTAAGCATAAGCAGTTGAACACCATTCTGAAGGGCTGGCAGGACCGCATTCAACCTTTGTTTTACCTTTCAAAATTTCTCTCACCAAATCCAAACATTAAAAGACCCAAAGCCTATTTTTGCCATTCAATTCCCAAAGTCCTGACAAAGTGAGCTTTTTTACATTCAGGATATTTCCTCTATGTTTTTGACAATTGAATTTTGTTTAAACCCCTTGTGAATGCATAAGACACTTGACACTATGCAAAAGTTGCTGCATTTCACATAAAAAAAGTAATTTAATTAAACTACATTTAGATTTCCCTGTAAATCTGTAGGCATGTTAACACACTTACACTTATATTATTAGTTTTTAAGTGAACCTCATTTTTTATGAAATGACCCCTAAACCAAGCGTTAAAGAGCAGAAATGAGCATATGGAACTAGGCTGTATTCTGTCCTAGAGATTTAAGTCAGGATAAAAATGGTGTCTTTCAAAAGCATGCAGATAGAAAGCTTCAGGACAAGGCCAGATCTGCAAATCTCAAAAGTATTACTTTTGTAAAAGTAAGTATTTCTTAAATAAATTTTAATCTGAGTAGGGAGCAAAGTGTCACTTCTATAGGCTGCCACTTTTTGATACACCAAAATGAATATGATTTTATATGCTATTTATTTTTATTCAATATGCTTAAAGTGAGTTCCAAACACCTGACTTCAGAATACTCCATATGTATTCATTTGATGATGAGGCTTGTGCACTTATGTCAGAGACTATGAATGCAAATGAAGGACATATCTACATGATGAAGGCAGATGTCTATGAACATAGCTGTAACACCCGGCTAGATCAGAAAACTTCCAAATGTTATCTAACCTATGTTTACAGATGCAGAAGAAAACTTCTCTGTGATATAGGAAAGAACAAACAGACAAGAAAAAAAAAAAACCAACCAACCAAACCCGACCAAATAAAAAATAGGTATTTTGTTTTCAAACATGATAATAAAATAACTCAGTTTTACTAAGTTACGCAAACAGGACTTTCTTCTATGAAAACTCTAATCTCAGCAGTTAAGTCATATGCAACCTTGTTTAATCAATTGCTTATTTTGTTTACTCTATTCTAGACCTCCCAAGGTATGCTATTTCACTCAGCAGAAGAATGGATATGACCAATGGTGGTCATATGTTCCAAATTGCACCAATGGAATAAATCTTTTTTATTAAAAAAAAAAAAAAAGAAGAAAGAAAAAAATTGCACTCATGAGGACTATGATTAGGATTTGTCCATTTTTTAAAATGGATTCTAGATAAGAAATGTTTGAATCATGTTAGCAATTAAAAATATGAGGCACAGTTTTGAATACTTATGTCACTGTGTTTTCGGTAAATTTCTTCAAAGAACAAATTTAAAATTCAAACCCTCTTCTACTAGTCATGTGTGTTAAGTTCAATGCATAGGTTTACAAGACCTAAAATGCATAACTAATTGCAACATTTCCTCCTATCAATTGCCTTCCTATCACATCTTTAAATTATTATACTTAAAATTCACCATCATTTATTTATTCGCATGACACTTCTTTTCCAGTAGAGTACTAAATTGTCTTATGTAGGGAATAAATAAAAAAAAGAAAAGAAAAGAAAATGTATCAGTTATTAAGCATAATGTGTTACTAGCAGAGCAAAAGCAAGAAAACAAAAACCTTAACTGCAGTAAGAGCAACAGCAGTAATTGAAGATGGGAAAATCTGTTTAGAATAATAAAGGACTTGCAGTTCCTCTGAAAATCTTGGTGACTAGCATCTGAATATTTTTTCACTTTAAGGGTTTTTGTACTAACTTCATTCCTTTTCACTCTTTTCAATTTTCACCTGTTATGAATTCTTTATTCTGGCCAGGATATGAAATTAAATTATAAGAGACTGCATTCTTAGATAGCCCTTTGAATTCAAAGACCTAAAAAGCACTTCCCCAAGACATCACTGTCATTATCTATTCTTCACCAGTTAGGAAATAAGACTTAGCTTTAGAAAGCACCCACATTTCCTGAGGTGTCTGACCAAAGGAACATGAAAGCTGAACAAAGTTTTGTAAGTTCTTGTACTTGTGCAATCAAGTGCTTGTGCTCACTTGTAACAGATAAGAAATCCTATAGAATAAAATGTAAAAATGTGCTTTTAAAATCAGCTCACCAAATAAATTGCTCAAACCAATCTTATAATTCATTGTGAGTTCAGGTATTCAGAAAGCAAATTATTTTTTTTAAGTTTCTCTCAAATAAAACAACTTTTTAAAGTGCTCCTTGAAGATGCACGGGTGTCATCTAATAACAGATAACCTTTCTGGTATAAAGCATGATTAAATTAAAGTAATTTTACATGCATAATTTTATCTCATCAGGGATTTATGTGCTTTGTCCCCTTTGAATTCTTCTGTCACAACCATACTTTTGTCTGGTGTAGAAGAGTCTGTTCTTTTCAAGACATGAAATTACTGCTAAGGAAACTTCCTTTTCTTTGCAATCTTATAGTTAAAATTCAGAGTAAAGAGCACAGTTTCACATAACTTACCAGATAACATAAATGTCATTGTTACTTTTAATAACTCAATGATCTTCCTTTGCTTTGCATTAAAAAGTAATAGAAAGCCAAAATGTTATTGAAAGCATATAAAAATAGCAGATATGATCATGACTGTTAATATGTATATAAGACAAACTTTGTCACATAATACTTTTATGACAAAAAAAATTACAAATATATGTGCTTTCAGTATCATACTACAATATTTGCTGGTTGTTTTAGGTAGATACCGTGCTGTGAATACTGTCTCTTTCTGCTAAATATGAAAAACTTAACACACACACACACACACACACACACACACACACACACACACACACACTCAATATGATGAGAAAGATAACCATAATGCATTGTAAAATAATATGGTGCAAGTGTGCAATATATTTTTGCAGCGTCAAACCTAAAATCAGCTAAATTCACACTCCCAGAGGGATGGGGAGGAGAACTGAAAGAATGTAACTCCCACCTGTTGAGATAAGAACAGTCTGGTAACTAAGGTATAATGCAAACTGCTGCTGCTACCACCACAGATAATAATGATAAGGGAAATAACAAGGGAAGAGAAAACAACCACTTACCACCCACCCACTGATACTCATCCCGACCGAACAGTGATCTGGCCCTTCCTAGTAACTCCCTCAATTTATATAATGGGCATGACGTGCTGTGGTATGGAATACTTTTTTGGTTAGTTTGGGTCAGGTGTCCTGTCTCTGCTTCCTCCTGGCTTCCCCTCCTCCCTGGCAGAGCATGAGACTCAGAAAGTCCTTGATCAGACTAAATATTACTGAGCAGCAACTAAACCCATGGGTGTTATCAGCGCTGTTCCCAGGCCGAAAGTCAAAACCACAGCGCTGCTCCAGCGACTAAGAAGGAGAAAGAATGTCTGCTATTGCTGAACCCAGGACACTAACCCTTTCTAGATATAACTTGAAAGTGATCAAAGATCTGTGAAAGAGTAATATAATGAAGAGCACTATAACTCTATAAAAATTCAGGATTTGATAAATCACATAAATTAATTCAAAATTTGTTATACAGACAGTTAAAAAAAGTATGTTACCTCCTCTACAGATATGCTTGTTATCATAGAGGTGTGAAGGGCTGATCATTCAGATCAGCTTTGTTTCTGAAACTAAATGTTGCTGCAGTCTTTGTTTACCAAAATGTCTGCATGTATATGTGACTTCATCAACATATTTTTTTCAGCTGTGTTTTTCAGTACCACAAAACTCAGAACAGGTTCACTGAATTTTCCAACAAGCAAGAAATCCCCTTCTTTCTTCCACAGAAATACAGTCTACTAATACTTTATTAAAATTTTCGAATAAATAAGTTGGAAAGAGGAAGAATACAAAACTCAGCCAGTGATTTGTGATCACTGCAGCTCACAAGCCAGGTAAGTCTGACATCATACATTCACTGGAGTTATCTTCAGTAGGCCAAGGTTTGACAGTTGTATTGCCATTGACTTGGGAGAGTGAGTAGAGAGGGCAAGACATAACAGTAAATTTTTCTGTTGGAAATATCACCTGAGAAATAAATATGAGCTGTCTGAGTTTTATTTCAAGTGTACAAATCACAGCCTTAGAAGCCACTTCTTTTGAATTACATGAAATTTGGCCATACACAGTGCCTAAACAACAGAAATGCTCTTCATTGATGAGAAGCTGAAGAGCATGTCCAAACCTCTTCCTTTAAATTTCCGATGTTCTTTCTGGTTTTGGCACAAATTTAGAGGATTTTACCTGCTGAGGTGGTCAGGGAGACTCTTAACTTCTGTGACACTCATAAAACGTGAATGCAATGGGTTCCTTCCACATTTGGTACCATTTTTAAGATAGCAAAGGCTGCGGTTGGAAGCCTTGTTCTCTCATATTAATTTAAACTTTCTCTACTGATGTTTATGACTGCCTGCTGGTTTACAGACTTTACTATCAGTATTAAAGGAAGAGAAATAAAAAAAGTCTTCTTGTCTCACAACTGTAGTCTCAATACCTGGTTTACCTATATTTGGGTTTATTGGTAGAGGGAAATATTATTTATTCATCCACTTAGTTGTGTTTCAGTCCATTTGAAAGATTTATTTGGGGGAGTATATGTTCAGGAAGGCAGCTCAATTCAGATGACTTGAATCAGAGGTAGCTTCTAAAGAGTAAGTTCCAGCCTGTGTGCATTTCTCTGGTATTGAAAAAAGAGGCGGAGATTCCCTATGCTATTCCTTACATTGATTCTCCGGTTCAGTCCAAATAGAAGCTGTGAAAGTAAGAAATTTTCAGAAGCTTCAGGAAAGCAATGCTTTGTGCAGACAGAAGTGAGTTGTGTTCTTGGAAAAAGTGAAAACCTGGGTATTTTTTCCATTTCACAGTTAAATATTGAACTTATGGTTTCCTGGTATCCAGATAAATACATTCTTTTCGTATGACAACAGATGATGATTTCAGGTATTGTTTGCTGTCTATGGACTGGAATAACTGTATATCACTTCAGCACCATTTAAGATCAAATTTGGAATCACTAGTCAGGTATTTTGTTCTGTTCCTACCTTTACTTGTCTGTGGAATGGAATTTGGGAATGGAATTAGGATATGTGAGAGTGCTTTCAGATATGCAGACCAAAAATACTTCTATGTCTATGAAATTATTATTATGTTCTCACTTAATTACATGAAAAATTCAGCTCTGTCATCATTAATGTAAAATAGAAAGTTCATTCAGGTGGAGATGACAAAATATGATAGCTATGGATAAAACGTAAGTTATTCATCACCACTGGACTTGTTTATACTATTTAAATAGACTCCTAGTCATGCAGTGATGAGAATATGCTTTGCCCTGAAGCATGAATAAAACAGTGCTTCTGGAAATTCGGGGTCATGCATTCAGATTTCTGAAGCATAATTGTGCCTTTGTCATTGGTTCATCTGAGGTGAAGTTGTTTTCTCTTAGTTTCTGCAGTAGGCGAGGACTCTTACTGTGGTGGGAGAATGATGACAATCAATATGATCGCACATCAAGCTCGTTTATTTCATCTGAGGGTCCAGTTA
>JANRGW010028240.1:4547-15161 GCA_024733675.1 Psilopsiagon aymara
GAAGGAGGGGGAAGTGAGTGAAAAAACTGCGTGTTTTACGGCTTAAACCGCGACATGTGTTATTAGGGTTAGAGTTAGGTTTAGGTTTAGATTGAGTGTTAGGTACTCAGAAAAGGAGAAATTATATTTGGATTTCATGACTCCATTAGTTGAGAAAGTAATTGCTTTGTGAATTCCCAAAATAATTATAAAAGCAAGCAGCTCCTCTGTTACCTGACTGCAACTAAATAAAGGCTAAAGTACATTTCTTTTTGCAAGATAATAATAAAGTTGTGAAGCACTTTGTTCCAAGGAAGCCTTGCAGCCTAAAGCCTACAGTAGGTCCAAAATGCATTGGACGTCATATGAATCGTATGACCACCTCGGCGGATATAAGAAGCATTTAAGCTACTGTCCCCACAAAGTCAGTACCACTGTGATAAGTAGCTTCATAAAAATGGCACAAACAAAGTTGTCAGCTGGTGTGGCCATCCAGAATAGCGTGGTCTTCAGCATCCTTTTTCATGTCTTTCTAGCCCACAGCCTTTAGCTCCTATCACATCCTACACCACACTGTAGACACCACTGCCACTTTTTCCTCCTCCTCCTTCCCAGTAAGTGCTGCAAGCCTTGAATTAAAACCTACGTTTCTTCACTGTCTACAGTCTTACTACTGAAGTAAAAATTATGACTCTGAATCAGAATCACTTTTACAACATTTGTCCCTACATGAAAAATATAAGTATTTAAGGTTAGATGAATAGTCAAGAACACAGCTGAACCCAGTTCTTCATTATAATTTTCCAGGAAAGGTATTATATTTTTATTATACATTGCAATTAATATGATAATGAAAACATCTATCTTCTGAGTTAGGATTGAAGAATGGTGTCCCTGCCCATAGCAGCAGGCTGGAAATAGATGATCTTTAAGCTCCATTCCAACCCAAACCAGTCTGTGTGTCTATGATTCTACGTATTGATGCTTTACATTCTCCACAACCAAGTGTATAATTTATAATGAGTTCTATAAGGGCAAAGGAGTTTGGGAAATAAAGTTGTCAGATAACTTCATTTTGTAGATATGAATTTGGAACAGACAGATCTTAAACCTACAACAGCATAATACATTATAATCAGTTTTAATTTGGGGTTTGTTTTTTTGGTTTGATTGTGGGGTTTTTTGTTTGGGTTTTTTTTTTTTTTTTCTATAATATTGAGCTGAAGATTATTTGCAAGCGTTCTGCTTGACTTTTTGGAAAATCAGTACCAACATCTAAACCAAATTTCTTTTGCTGGACATGCATACTACATCTCATGGTATTTCATGTGTTCACTAGTGAAAAATTATTTTAAATGTATATTCCAGCTATTTGGTCCTAGAACATTCTTCTTTATATGTTCAAATACTGCTTCATGGGGATTGGAACTAGATGATCTTGAGGTCCTTTCCAACCCTATTATATGATTCCATGATTCTACTTTAGGTAAACCTTCTCATAAACTGAGTTAAACTTCACTGCTTTGGCAAATTTTTTGCAAGTGTTGAGAAGTTGAGCAAATGGGTGCAATAGAGTCTCAAAGAAAATTTCTTTGCTCTAAAAAACACGTCAGAGAAAATGTTGCAGTATTTACCCACACAATATTGAGCTGTCATCAAAACTGTATAACTACACTAAGTCTTGTCGAAGTGACATACCATTGAGAAATGCATCTTTCCATAATAAAGAAGTTCAATACAAAGTGTATCTTAGTCATCTGCATGTTAATGGAGCTTTATACATGAGGTTGTTTATTCAGCAAGGGAGAAATACAGAAAAGAGTATGTTAACAGAAACCTTTACCCAGAATAAGACATGGTTAATTAGGACATATGGAATGGGATCTGAATAACAAGAGACATTAAAATTAACTCTACTTATCCAGCTGTAACAGGACAAAGGAGGGGGTGGGGGAGATCTCTTCTTTGACCTACACAAACACTTTTTCTGCTGTAGGATTCAAGGGCAGAATTTCCCACTGGCACGGCTTCACTAGCAGCTGGGGCATTTGTATGGATAAGGTGGTGTGTATCCATAAGTCTTTTCAGACCCTGTCTAGCTCCTCCCAAAAACTAAGAGAGCAGTAAAACTCCACTGCTGGGCAGAAATGCTTCTGGCAAGGTGAAACACCTCTGCCTATAAAAGTAGCAGGAAGATATTTTTGGCAAAACAATATAATGTATGGGCCAAATTTGTCAATATATGCCCTGATCTGCACATTGTACAGACATGTTAAACATTAAATCACTTGCGTAGATCTCACAGACATTCAGCAACCCTAGTCAAGAGTTTACATCCATTGTATGGGCCTTCCAGGAGAATGGGGACAATATAGCTGGAGGGCTATTATGATTAACCTGATGCCAAAAAGAGACAAAAAGGCAAAATAAAATGAAGAATTGGATGTCTGAGTCTTGTAGCAGAGTGTATCGTAGTTTGATAAGTCTGTATATGTTTTTCAGACTCCATGGTATATCTTTGTTTCAGGACAGGATGTGAAATGAGCTTTTTATTTCCTTTTAAACAGATGATGCTTGATGGCTCTTTTCTCATTGGATTTTTTTTCCTAAATATTTTAAATATATTGCTTCTTGCTAACTTCTGTAGATAACGATTTCACCCTAGTGTTACAGAAGGAATATTTGATCAATATTTCCACTAGCTCAATTCTCAGATGTTGTTCTCTTTTCTCACAAATTGATAATTGATTACTATAATCAAGCCAAGAAGAGGGGATATGCTTTCCCCTCAGGTTGACACTTCATACTTTCATTTCAGAGCTATAAAAGGCTTTTTTTCATGCCCTAAAACTTGCTTCTTTTAATACTTTACCAGTTGTTAGTGTAACAAATGCTATAGCTCCTACCTATTTCCAATCCTAGACCTTCACACCCGGAACAACAGTATTATTCAGAGCAGATTTCAAAAATGTGTATTTAGTTCCTGTTTCTAACAGAATATGGCTGCTTTCCTTATCTGGAAAAGATCCTTTCTTTTTTTTTTTTTTTTTTCAAAATTTAGGTTTTATTTTCTCTTGCCTTTTTCTTCTGTAATGTGCCAATAAATGTATAGTTTATTCAGTGTGAGCAGAACTACATTTGACTGATCGATATGAAGCTTCTGCTTGCTCTGTGGCAATGTATCTGTCATCCTGAAGGAAGCAAAAAGACAGAACTGGCAACCAGCATGTAGGATATCAAGCGAGTTGCTGTCTTCCTTGAGCATAATGCTGCTAAAACGTAAAAGTGGTAAAGAAAAGAAAATGATTGAACTGAAACATTAAACAGTAAAAAGCATGTATTTTCTCACCATATTAGCAACTGTTGCAGTGTTTCACTTCTGAAAATTAAAAATTGTGCAACAGCAAGCTCCTGGTAGGAATGAAGAAAGCAGTGAACATACTGAGCCTGACACTGCTTTGCACTGTGAGAGGCTGCAAGGTGCTGCGCGCTAATGGGAGGGCTGACTGATGTGCTGTGCATCAAGAAGACTGCTATTATCACTGCACAGAATATTTTCCAGGCTCAGGTTTATTGAAACTTCACTGTGTTGGACCAACTGGAATCACATTGATGCTGGGGAAACCTACATGGCAATGAATTATTACTATGTTATTATTATGACTATTATATCAGTGTAGAGAATTAGTGTCTAAAATAAGGAAAAGAAAGTCTCTCCATTACTGAAAACTGTCTCTGTTTCATAGTGGATAGGATGAAAGAGACAGAAATGGGATAGAGTAATTAAAAGGAACAGTGCTCAGCAAAACTCCCACGTACACACTCTCAGTTATGCAAAACAGACTGAACTGTACTACCTACCAGCCACTATTTACATGGCAGCTACTTCAGAGGAACCAGAAGCCTCACTCTTTTTAGAAAACCTTCTGTTCTTCTAAGAACGAAAGGCATCTGTCATATGCTTCTCATGATGGTGGGTCCCTCAGCTTATTACCAGCAGAGGAACAAAGGAGGCATTTTGCCCCAAGAATGAAGCAATAATAAACTTGCTCCCATTTCTTCCTTTGTGAGGGGGCACACTTCTTTTTGATCTAATGAGCATAACACCAACACAAGCAGACTTTATTCAAAACTCTTGCAACTCTAAGGCATGTGATTATTTGAACATTAAGAATTATGGCAACATTTGCAGGGACCTCATAACTTTAGGACTGCGGTGATTTACTGGCAGCACTGACAGTTGCCTGGGTTGCTTGCCATGATACAGGCCAGTTGCAGTCATGATAGATTGAGGTCATTGAGGGGGAGTGGAATAGGTTCTGTCATATATCCTTCATCAGGTTTTCATTTGTCCGTGAGTTAGGGTTGTGGTAGCAGTGGGAAAAGGGTCTCCTCTGAATGCTTATTTTTCTAGCCTGAAGAGCTGTGTTCATTAAACATGCATGTGTTTGATACCTGAAAAGGAGACATCAGCATGAGGGATTTGTAACTCAATTCACTGACCTGTACTGCCAGTCAAATTTCAAAAGTAAAATCTAGAGCTTGGAAGTTAAAAATAAACAAAAAAAAAATCCTGAAAAAAAACCCAACCGCAGGAAAAAAAAAAAAAAAAAAAAAAACCAAACACAACAAAACCAAACCAGATAGAGCACTACAAGTCTTTAAATAGTCACAGGCAAGTCTTTGAAAGATGTGTGCCCACCACATGGTTACATGTGTACACCACCCCATATAGTGTACTTTTCCCAGCTCACTTTTGAATCTGTGTGAATTATTCAGCAATTCAAAACCACCTAGAAGACCTACAGAGAATGCATCCAGATTACACCATGTCAACTATACTACACAGGACTTGCAAAACTGGGACCTTCACTTGCATGCTTCTGATGGATGGATTTGCTCCTCTGCCTCACACCCACGCAGAAGTAAGTACCAGGTTTCCCACAGCTGAACATCTCGAATGCAAAGCCATGTCCAAAACTCATGACTCTCAATTTCTGAAACATCATTCCCTCCAGTGTTAACTAAATAAAATTTATCACATAAAGTGAATTTTCTAAAAAGCTGTAACCTTGTAACTCATTCTGTTCTTTTACCAGTCTGCCATCCCAGAAATGCATATATCAAGTGTGAAGATGGTACTTTTAGCTCAGCATTCTCTAAACCAGCCTGGGAAAAGCAAATACGTTTAGGAATCATGAAAATGGTGTACCAGGCCACCAGAGACATCATCACTCCAGGACTTGAAAACAAGAAATAGATGTAAAATGTTTCACCACGGCAGGCAGCATGGACTTTACATTTCGCACATTTATTAGTGTGTGTGTGTGTGTACACATGGATGTGATGAAACTTCTGCAACTGGCGCCAGTGGAAAGGTGCTATTATCTCCCAGTGAGTGGTATGCTGCTGGTTTTCGCTAAGACAAACCCTCAATGCGTATGCTGTGGGTCCAATAACCAAATGAATCCCTTCTGACAGCACATGCAGCTGCAGAATAACCATTAAAATACCAGCTCACATCTAACATCTATCTATGGGGTTTTTTTCATTCTTGGGCTTTTGTCAGGATAATGAGAACTCATTAAAATCAGACTCTTTTCCACACATCTCTAACAACAACCCAGTGCTCCTCACAGCCCAGGTATGTACCACTCAATATTAATGACTCAGACTAAGACTGAGTAGAGGGGGTGGTGATCTTCTATTAGCACAATCTGATGCAGACACAGGGTAGTGAAGCTACCCCACTCTTTGTACTGGTAGTATCCAAACTTCCCTGTGCTTTTTGAGATGTGATGGATGGTTTTCTCAAAGAACCTCACAGACTGTTGCCATCACTATTGCATTAGGAAGTCTACTCCAGCTTACACAGAGACAAATCTAGAGCATCTCTGCCAAAAGGAATTGAGTTTCAGCTGTGCGAATGGAGATATCACCTATTTACACACTAATTCAAGAGTTTCTTTTTGCCACAAAATTAAGCAACTGGTGTAATCTGAAAACAAAAACAGTCAGGTACAAGTAGGAATCCTTTAGGTATTGAAGGAACTAAGGCGGCCTGAACCTGCTCTCATTTGAGCTTGATCAGATTAAAAAAAAAAAGGGAAAAAAAAAAAAAGACACACAGCTTAAACATATGCTTCCAATTTTCTCAGAACAAGTAAGTGTAAAATACTGCTCTGTCATTAACCATTTTCATATTTATTCGGCAGTATTTAAGGTTAGAGGTGGGTCACATTTCTCTGGCAGCTATTGTGGAAACAAAAATTCATTGTGCTGTAGTCTTATGTTAATTAGCATCCATAGCATTAAAAAAAAGAAAAAATCCCAAAAAATTATTTAAATACATTTTTAGCTATTCGATTCAGATCCAGGAGTGAGTCAATCAACTATAAATTGAAAAGCAGGGAAAGAAAAGAAGCCCCTGAAAGCAGGTTACCTTTCTTGGTTTCCCTATTGCATAAGAAACATGAGTTACAGGTCTCTTTCATATTCAAAACCTTGCTGCTATTAACCACAATAAATATCTAAGACTTCCCATGCAAGCCTTCATGTTTTTTGTTTGTTAAGTAAATAAATCAACTTAAAATAATGTGTTCCCCTTTACTTTAGAGACATCAGAACTGCTATTAGGAAGTCTATTTTATTTTGGCTTGTTAGTTTAGGTTTGAGGGGTTTTCTTCTTTCTTGAAAATGAGAATCGCATGTTACAATGCAAGTTCTCTGTGCTTTATCCAACATCTTTTATATCTTATGCCTTTTAACTGGTGGCTGAATCTCCAGGAAATGTAAAACACCTCTAAGTTGGTTCCCAGTTATTTCTATTGTCTGCTCACCTGCTCAGAAAGTCATCTGTACATATCTTTACTTTTAAAAGTCATTGCTGGACATTAAGCCTGATGTAACTCTATAGACTGTATAGGATACCAGAAATATCAGTGGCAACAGAGCAAAGAGAACCTGACTATAATAAAAAATCAAAGCTAGTTATTAAGGATCTTTCCCAGATTAGTTTTTGGGTTTGTTTGGTTTGGTTTTTGGTTTTTTTTTCAATAAATGTATCCATTAAATCACGTAGACTTTGTGAAATTGTGTTGCAAACTTTATGTTTGGGCATTTTTGAGAATTTAGTACTCAGAAACAGATCCATATGAGAGTATCATTGCCCTCACAAATTCCTTATTTTTAATTTGCTGTGCTAAGGAATTCTGGAAGCTATTGTAATTTGTAGTTCTGGGAAGCTGTACAATTTAATGTCTGTAATTCAGAGTATTCTAATCCTCATGCAATGGTATCAACAGTAACTATGCCAGTTTTCATTATTTTCGTAAATATGGGTTCAGGGAGCTGCTTCTTGCAGGCCAAGGAAATCTCTGGCTTCAGACTTACCTGAGAAATGAACAACAACCTGCTAAGGTGAAAGTTGAACATGTCCTTTGGATTTTCATACAGACCTTTGAAAGTCATAAACTTTTGTGGATAAAACAGCAGCCTAATTGCTAATACCTGCCTAATTCTGAACTGTCAATGCACCTAGTAAGAATAAGGGAACAAAAAGCATGTCCTGAGACTGAATTTTGTCTTTGATCTACTTTTCCTGGGGATCTTCCCCCTTTCTTTTGAAAATCTCTTTTGAAAAGGAGAGATAGATAACATATCATTTGTAAACAGGAAATTCGGTAGTGATGTCACTCAGAAAAAATCCAAACAGCAACTGGCAGTTAGGTACCTGGAGCTACCCAATTAGTAGTGCCAGACAGAGAGATGTCCATGTGTGGTTGCTTTGCTTCAGATATTTCATGCATTTCTTATTTCACAAAGTAGGTGATCATCAGTTTTCAATGGCTTGCTTTGACCTCATTCAATGGAAAATGAGGTGCTATTTCTGGCATGCTTATGAACCTACTGTTTGGTCCTAAAAGTTTTGCAAGAAAAGGGATAATAAATAGTTATTCACTTCCACTGAATAGCTTTGTAGATTATGTGCTGAGGGCAGTAACAGCTGCTTCTCATTACCAAAAAGGCCTCCTACCATGTGTACTGCTAACACACCAAGCTAAGGTCAAGCAGAGTAGCAGGTTTTTTCCCCCAACATTGTTTAGAAGCTTTTAAATAAAACCATATTAGAAATACAGTCACCTCTGGTAACTGATTTTCAAAAGCAAAGTTAGAATAGCTGTAAGGTTTTTTAAACTTCCTTATCTGGAAGGCATTTTCTTTTCTGTGTTGAAGGCTGTCTTTATGCTTCTAAACTCTGCAGATTTTGCCTTGCAGCTCTTGAAGCCTTAATTCATCCTGTGTTATATTTTATTTCCCTTTATTCCGCAGTTTTCTTCACAAGAGCAATATTATTTTCCATGTTGATAACTGTTCAGAAAACGTACATGTTGCTGTATTTTCCTGCAATGCACACGTTAGGGTTTGCCCATTCTCATCAACGTGAAGCGAGCGTTGAGCAGTTTGGTCTGCTCCTGCTCGGTGGAGGCTGAGTTCAGAAAGGAGGAGATGAGCATCCTCAGAAACCAGAGCTGACCCCAAATCAACACAGAGAGTAACAAAGGAGGACAACAGCTTCCTTCTAAACCTTCTTGACCCCAGAAAGTCTCTCTCAATTGATGGCTTGAAGAGGGATTAACACTTATGTGAGCTTGCCCCCTGCTGTGGCTGCTTATTAAGGGGCTGGTCTAATTCATGAGTAAGATTGTGCAACCAGTTGGAACTAAAAACCACACTCCTGACAGAAGATTAATCCTAAATGATATGGCATAAAATCACCTCTGTTCAGGAGGTGGTCTTTTTTTTATTATTATTTGATTTGAAAGGAATGTATGAAAAAAAAGCTCTACCTGTAACACAGAAAGGCAAAGCTCTTTGTACAGGTGCAAAAGAGAAAATCTGAAGCCAAAACTCTGCTGTGATTTCTAATTATGGAGGCTCTTTTAGAGGCTCTCTTTCAAAGTGTATGTAAGCAAGTAGAGATTCTTAACAAAGCTGATAATTAGTACTACTGCGTTATAACCCATCACATTTTGACCTTCCTAGGTCAAAATTCACTTCCTACAGATAGAATACACTAAAGTGCATGGCTTTTTTCCCTACTTGTTCGCATTTGGATCTCAAATGGGAGTAAAGAATAACAACTTTTACTGATAAAGCAGCAAACATTCAGATATAATCACTACCTCATCCCATAATTATGCTGCATTTCTGTGGAAAAAAACTAGCTAGATATCACAGAACTTTTCCACTCCTTATTTTTCTACATTTCAGTTTCCAAACTGCCAGGCCTTTCACCCTTACCCAAATCTACATAATTAGTGGCATAAAAAATGGAAAAAGTAGAAGAGTTTTATGAAATATATGTTGCAGTGTTCGGTTTAGCTCATCAAGTATTCTATACTTAGTCAAAACTGACTTACTGTTTGTTCACAGAATTGGCTGGAAGAGATAACTACAGTAAGAGACATGGATGGATTTGCCTCTGCCAGTGGAGGAATTTGAAAGGGAACCACTTTCACCTCTATTTGAAAGGGAACCACTTTCACCTCTGAGTTCAGTCTTAGACAGCTCAGGCGTTTTGGTAAATCCATTTTCTGGTTAAAAAAAAAAAGAAAAAAAAAAGAAAATTAAAATACCATGAGCAATTTCTACACAGTGAAAAGAAATTTAACCAAGTTAATCATGCCACAGTGGCTGGTACAAAGTCTCTCTGTGAGCTGCTGAGCTGCCTGGCATCTATCCTATGCTGAATTGTCAGAGCATCTGAACACAACAGAAATAGAAAAGCAGAGAAGATTCCTACTATGTTATGAGGTTCTCAAGTAATTTTCTGTTCAAATAACTTCTACAGTACTTTTGTTAGTTATCACTATGGTTTTTATTTGAATACAAATTGTTCCAAGTACAGCCCCAAATGGTTTAGTTCACGCAGCCATTACTAGGGTTGAAAATTACCATAAAGGGTTGGATACCAAACAAAGGAAAGAAATAGAGAAATATGTTCTACTAAAAAAAATGAAACTTAGAAAAAAAGAAAAACCTGCCATGCTAGAAAAGACTTCTCAGAAAGTCAAAGTTTGAGCCCAAGGCAGACAACAGAAAATGAAAGTGGCTTTCAACATCCTTGCTTTTCTAACAGTGTGAAATATTTTTTAAACAAGAACTGAAGAAGAAAAAGTATATTCCATTCTGGCCAACAAAATGTTTGTGATAACTTTGGTTTAATGAAAAAAAGTGTGGTGCACTGTTATTAATTGTAGAAGTGAAGACTGACTTTGAAGTTCTTTGGTATTGGTTTGGTAGTCATCACTGTAAATCCGCAACGTTCATCGCTGCCATCAACTTTAAATGAAAAAGTATCACAGATGGAAAAATGTACCAAAGTCTCCAGCCTTCAAAGTATACTGTACCAATGAAAAGTCTGTTTAGGACACTGGACTGATCTCACTATATTCCTTGGCCTCTGGTCAGTTTTTGACATCATTCATCTCTCGAAGGTATCTCCATCCTTGAATTCACCAGTAAGCATGGTCCCACAGCGTACATGCCTTGAGAGCAGTGTCGTGGTTTAAGCCATAAATCAGCCACGCAGTTTGTTCACTCACTTCCCCCTTTTTCTTCCCTCTGCTCCTG
>JANRGW010028241.1:0-12958 GCA_024733675.1 Psilopsiagon aymara
GAAGGCTGCAACAGTGTCCCCCTGGAGCCTTCTGCAGGCTGAACAAATCAAGCTCTCTCAACTTGTCTTTCCAGTTACTAGTGGTATTGCTCACAGCTTGGTGTTAGGGCTGGTACTGTTTAATATATTCAGTGATGATCTGGACAAAGGGATTGAGTGCACCCTCAGTAAATTCTCAGATGATGCCCAGTTGGCCAGAAGTGTTTATCTGCTGAAGGACAGAAAGGGTCCGCATAGTGATCTGGACACGCTGCATCAATGGGCTGTGGCCAATGGTATGAGGTTCAGCAAGGCAAAATGCTGGGTCCTGCATTTGGATCACAACAACCCTATGAAATGCTACAGGTTTGTGGAAAAGTGCCTGGAAAATTGCTCAGAAGAAAAGAACCTGGAGGTCTTGGCTGACAGCTGCTTAACATGAGCCAGCTCTTGTGCCCAAGCAGCCAAAGCAGCCAGCAGCTAACAGCGGTACCCACTCTTCATGCTGGGCAGTATTGTTTAATTTTTAATGACCAACATGTTGGCATCAGCATTTGATCTCACCAAACAGATTCCTTTTACAGTCTATGGAGAGTAATATGTACTTCCATTGTGTAATTCACCTTATTCCACAATAAATACCTAAACCAGAAAAACTCTGGATTAGGAATTTCTGGTTTTCCCCTGTGGCTGAGATAAACCTAGTGGTTTAAGCCTAGTGGTTGAGATATAAAAGAAGAGTTTTAGAGTTCAGTAATATTGGAGAGCCAGGAGGGTAACAGCACTGTGTCGCAAAACAGTAGGGAGGAAAAAACCATAAAAACAAACAAAACACTCAAACCATACCAAACACACACACACACACACAAAAAAAACAAACCAAACCCCAACAACCAAATAAACAACCAAATGAACCAAAGAAGTTTTTCAAATTACCTTTTATAAGAATCAGTGTAGCTGAAAACACTTTTTATGAAAATTCAGGTTGACTAGATAGGTCCATAGTTGCTTACAAGGAGAAAACCTGCAGTTTCAGATTGCAAGAGCTTAAAGACTCGAAAAATCTGATTTAAAAGACTTTGTGCAACAGACGCTATATGCAATTATGAACACTGTTTACTTGCTTCAAGTTAAAATGCAGAACACTATAACCAAAGTGCAACTCTTCATTGGTGGATAGCAAGCCATTTAACACTACTTTGTGGCAGACTGCATGCGACTTTGCTACCCAGCAGGACAGGTGACAAGGTTCTGTGATTAGGAACTGTAAAGGTTTCCCAAAAAATGTAATAGCTAAGGAAAAAACCTAGGAAATGGTTTATCAAAATTTTAATCTTCATCTGGTCGTTACATTTGAAATTACTTATGTGTTTATCACACATTATTGATTTTCTTTCTATCAATTTTTTCTTTCCCTCAGTAACATACATTTTCTGATTCTTTGTCTACAAATTGAGAGTTATAAAATAAATATTGAGAGCATCAAGACAGTTTATTTTCCCAGGTTTCCAAGCAGTTTATTGAGCCTATATTTATTAGTTACCCTTGAAAATCAACCTGTCTTTTGTGGATACCAGTCATGGCTTGGCAGAAGAATTTCACATCTAGAAAACTAGTTTTAGAGGGAGATTTTTATATTGTATTACATCTAAAAGGAGGGGAAATTAAATCCAGGGAAACAGCTGAGATAGTGATAAAGGCATGCTCCAAGCAGCTTCTTGGCAGTATGATCACAGATCAGAGTCCCATAGAGCACTGTGATATATATTAATAAATAAGTGTTGACATGGTCTAAATGCCCAGAAGATGTGGATAAAATCTGGTTCAGATAGCAATCAAAGAATGCCTTTGGCAGTGTATGACATAACACTGCATTGATAGCATAACAAATAAGGACAGCATTCCTTATCAGTTCCTGATACTTGTAAGGGTAGACATCATAAAAATTTGTATAAGAAAAATGGAAGGAGAATTCAAAATATTGGCCACAAGAGTAAGAAAATTAAACATTTTGTTCTTTTCATGGAAAAAATTCATAGACTTTCAAAAAAGAAATAGCCATGGAGGCTTCTTTTCTTGTAAAATTATCTAAGCCCTTTTAATACACACAAAAAAAACCAAACCCCAAAAATGGCAGCAGCAGCTGTTTTGACACCAAGCATCAGATATTCCACTAAAATGTAACTTCAATAGGAGTGAACTGGATTACTTATGCCTGAGGAAGCTGTCTTAGAATAGTTTTTTTCTTGCTCGTACACACAATATATCCTAGAAGAGCTAGAATTGCTTCTATAAAACCATAAAGGACTCTAAACTGGATATGCATGAAAACTAACCTTTGATTTTTTCTGCCCAGAGGTCTCGTTCTCATGGTGCTCTATTCAATGATGTGAAACAAGGTTTTTTTTCTTGAAGAAATTATGTGCTGTTAACCATTTATTTACATTCACAGGCACAAGCCTCTTTTTTTTTTTTTTTTAGAAGAGGAGAGATTATGACAGAGAGACAAATTTATTGTAGATTTTGTTTATTATAATTTGAATATATTTTTAGATGCAGGATATGGATATAAGCACTCAGATTCTGGGGGGAGAAAATTTTTTGGTATTACCTGTAATTAACCATCCTAAGCATTTTTATACAAATTTATTATTTGGGTGCACACATGAACATGCTCACACATAGAGATAGCTGGACAGACAGGATGCAAATGCACACACACATACACATTCACACACATACTTAGGATATCACATGTTCTTTTTCACTGATACCAAGCTGAGAGAACATACTAATCATTGCTGTTCATCAAGGTACAAAAAGTAGTGCCAGGTCAAGGTCATAAAAGTACATATGCAATCACTTTGTTAAGATAAGCAAAAATTTCTTTCTGTATGAAACCAGATCTTCTATTTGTGTATACCTCCAACTTGCATCCTATCTTCATGTCAGGAATAGATAAGTCACATACCAGTTTCTTCCCATTTTCTTATTTGTTTTCTACAGAGGAAAAATAAAACATGCTAATTCTTTAGAAATTAGGGTACTACCCAACAAATCCCAACATGAACAATCAGTAGACTAGTCCAAAAAGTTTACCCAGAGGCCGACACATTTAGGCACAAGTGAAATATGCTAAAATATGTGCGGTTTGGTTTTAAGGGTTGCTCCCATAAAATAGCTGACATAGGTTTTCAGCACTTAATGCACCAATTCTTCCTTTTTTTTGTGATTTTTAAAAATACAATTTGCAGTAAGCAGTGTATTATGAGGATTTTTTCTTTTGTCTCTTTTCAGTTCAAACTTCAGTATACTTTTCAGTGTGTTATTTGAAAATCAAGGCATGTTTTGCTTTTCAAACACAGTTTTTTCATGTATAAGCTTGGTAGAAAACAATGATTAGAAATACTGACCTAAAAATACAATAATGAATCCAAGATACAGAAAACGTATACAAGGCCTTCAGAGAACAGGGCTGAGCAAACTCTAGTAACTGTAACTTCTAGGGAAAGTTTCTGATGTAGCCTCAGACACTGGTCACTAAAAAGTGTTTGTGAGACTGACTAACATGGCACTATAAAAATGCATTGTTCAAGACACCAGAGACTGATGAAAGTAGAATATTATCACACTGCAGCATCTTGTCATTATTAAAGTCTGTCCTTGGAATCTTGCCTAGTAATGTATCTTTTAACAGATTTAATATATGCTTCTATATGAAAATATGTCCACAGAATTCTTTTAAGATTATATCATTTTAGGGGGCTTGTGTTGTTTTTTAATTCCTGTTTCCTAAGCACCAACGAATGGTAAGGTTGAATAAAATCCTATAGAAGCAAACAGACTAAAAATGTTCCTCTTTCACCATCAAATATATTTACATTAAGCCTTAAATTACATCTAACCTCCATTCATTCACAAAGATTTGTTTAATTTAGTTTTATACATCTTCAAGCTTTTTTTGTCATGGTTAATAGCAGCTTTGTAACAGCTGTTCTGTATTTGTCAATAGTACTGTTCTTATCTATTCTGAGCTTGAAACAGAATGATTAAGAGTGATTGCTGAAGTTATGTTTAATAATGTGTTTGTGCCTTTTTCTCCATGATTTCTCTTTCATTAAGAAATTCTGCATTTTCTCATGACAGCTCAAAGGCCTATATTTTGATTTCCATCTCTATTACCATTTCTGCTGTTCTTTGACTGCTTTCACTTCTGTATCCCATCCAATCTTGAAATATACTCCCACTTCCAGTATTCACTCATTTGTACCCAAGTTTGCATTGGTCTGCTGAATTTTAGGTACATTCCATTCTATTTCTGTCAAGTCTTCAGTGCAGTATATGACACACTTCTGCCAGTGTCCTCTTTCCCCTTTTCTGTCTTAATAGCAAAAGTCAAGAAGCCTGATATGGCATCTTCCTCTATGTAATCATCAGTCCTTTTCACAGTTGTGTCCTTGATCTCCTTTCTATGCTTCCCCAAACACATCTTAGACATTTTTAAATATTTTACTTCATTCTGCAGGTCCTGAAGTCATGCTTCCTGTCTCTTGTGTGTTCTACAGGTTCTGCAGTTATAAAATCTGTGGTCATAACAACTTAGTTTATAAATATCTGTACATATTTAACTGTAGTGATAGGACAAGGGGTAACGGGTGCAAAATTAAACAGGGGAAGTTTAGATTGGATATGAGGAAGAAATTCTTTAATGTAAGTGTGGTGAGGCACTGGAATGGGTCACCCAGGGAAGCTGTGAATGCTCTATCAGTGGCAGTGTTCAAGGCTGAGCTGGACAGAGCCTTGGGTGTTATGATTTCGTGTGAGGTGTCCCTGCCCATGTCATGGGGATTGGAATTAGATGATCTTAAGATCCTTTCCAACCCTAACTATTCTATGATTCTATATTAAAGATGATAGCTTAAAATTTGCTGTTTAAAAACTCAAAAAACCTCTTCCTGTCTATACATGCATAGTAAATCCATTCTCTCTTGAATTTCAAATTCCAGATATAAGCAGTCCCAGCTGGAACCTAAAGCAGTACCTCCTGAACTATAAGGAATATTTTTTAAAGTGTCTTTTTTACTCTATGCTTTCTATTTAAAATATATTTGGAATTTAATTTTTCATTATTTTGTACCTCTTTGCATAATTTTGAACACATTTTAAGGTTTCTTTCTGTTTTCAGATCATGGAAACCTGTGCTGGGACAAAATACAGTCTGTCTGTAAAACCATACAGCTCCTGACATCTAATATGTAAAGCAAAAAATCTCGAAAGAAAGCCCATACCATTAGCGGACAAAATCTGCAATGTATTACAGACAATTTCAAGGTCTGTTTCTTCTTAAAGAAGTTCAAAGTGCAAGGACTTCCAATAGGAAATTTTTGCAGTTGTTGCCTGTAAATTATTTCTGGGCTGTAAAATAATAGGGTGATTGCATATAAAACGGTGAAGGTGAGGTGTAGCTATTATTACATAAAATATCTACACATCACACTGGATCACTCTCATGTAGTCATTTATGTGTGGAAATAATATCAGATCCAACCATGATTTAAGAGATATATCTAAAGAGCTTTCTACTTCTACTTCCAGGCAAAATCCCTTCTTTGTGATAGATACGTTTGCTTATTCAATTACTAAATAGAATAAACTTAAACAGATGTTTCAAGCTAAAGGTGCTATGCTCAGTACAATCTAATGTACAGTTTGAGTGCTTCTGTGCAGTCAAGAGGTGATATCAGACTTCTTTGGTATCCACCGTTCACAAAAAGAACTAAAAAGTTCGGAAAAGAATCCTCTTTGAATTTTGTAATTTGGTACCCTGCAAAATTTATTATGTTTTAAAAGTCACAGGTTTTTTTCTTAATTACACTTACATAGATGCAATAGAATGTAACATTAAATAGAAGAAAAAGTAGAAATGAGATAAAGAGCAAAAATAGAAGTATTGTTTATTAAAAAATAAATAGGTCAGGTTTGTAATATTTCATGTTTGAGTTTTCAGCCAAGGCTTGGTTAATGAGCTCTGTTCTGGAAAATCCAAATTAAGCTTGTCAAGAGAGAGTAGTGTATTTTAAAAATTTTCTAAACCCCCAACAAGTGATCTTTCATTAAATATTATTTGCTGTGGTGTTTACCAAGTATGGGATATTCCAAGGATTTTAACATTTCTCATAATTCAAGACAACTCTTTTTACAATGATATGAGTTTCAAAATTAAAACAGAAATAGTAATAACAACAACAGTGAAAAAAAAAAACAAAAACATGAAGACACTGGTGCTTTCCAGACATGTAGGACCATAAATTTCCAATGGGGAGCCTCTTAGAAACCTGATGATACAGTCTGGCTTCCAGTCATTATCACTAATAGGATGGGAAATGAATAACAAATATTAAATTTTTGAAAGTCATAGAAACTGTCAAAAATAAATATCCTGTGTCTTCAACTGCAGTTACATGACTTGGAATGCATAGCTGTGTATGAGATTTTTGAAGAAGCCAGTTTGTGTCCCTGCAGTTTTAATTTAAAACTATTTTGGTAGCAGCTGTAGAAAAGAGCCTTATTATTAAGTATCTTCAATTAAAGTATTAGCTATATAAATATTTAAATCTGTTTTTCTTTGTGTGAATTCATGATCTGGAAGTATATTCTTGTTAATTCCAGCACACATTTGGTGGTCTGTGAAGCATACACTGTTAACAGCTGAGAATAAACTTTTGTTTGTTTTCCCTGCCTTGGAGTCCAGGCATTAGGGCAAAAATCTGTTAAACATTCAACAAAAAAAATAAAAAAATAAAAAATGGACTGACTAGTTGGAAAATTGTGAATTCATAAAGATATTTATCATTCACAATACTCGACACAGACTTAAAAAACCAACTTTTTCATTTCCAAATACAAATTAATTCAGTGAAATGAAGAACTGTACTTACGTGAAATTTAATTAATTTTGACACATATATACTGGGAAGTCATTTATGCTTTTGATAGCACATTTGGAGTAGACAGTAAGCAATCTACACAGGCAAGCTGAAGAGTAGAACACAGCAGAATTACAGACATGCATCAATAAACAAAAAAGAGAAACTTTTCCAGAAAATGGAGTATCTCTAAGTGAGGAGAACTGAGTGGAAAGACTGCAGTTTCTCCTTTGACATTCATCTTTTTTAACCCAAACTGCCACAAGAATTTGCAAAGAATGCAATACAGTCAGTTATCACGAGACCTCTGACATGTCTTGAAAAGTTTCCATCTGCCTAACCTGTATCTTGCTCTTCAGTATTCTTTGTTCTTGTATTCCTTTGCACATTGTGCTGGTTTGGGCCAAGGCAGAGTTAGTTTGCATCATTTTAGCTTGCATGAGGCTGTGATTTTGATTTGTGGTGAAAACAGTGTTGATAAAACAGTGATGTTTTCGTCACTGCTGAGTAGCGCTTACACAGTCAAAGCCTTTCCCTCTCCTTACTCTGCTCCACAGTGAATAATCTAGTAGTGGACAAAATGTTGGCAGGGCATGCAGCTGGGACAGCAGACCCCAGATGATCAAAGGGATATTCCATACCAGATGACATCATACTCAGCAATAAAAGCTGGGGAGGGGAAGAAAGAAGGAGGGGAAATGTTTGGAGTAATGGCATTTGTCTTCCCAAGTCGTTGCTACTTATCATGAAGCACTGCTTTCCCAGAGATGACTGAACACCTGCCCACTGATGGGAAGTGGTGAATGGATTGCTTATTTGATTTGCTTGAACATGCAGCTTTTGATTTATCTATTAAACAGTCTTTATCTCAAGTCACAAATGGTTCTCACGGAATTTTCTGGTTCTCTCTTCCATCCCACTTGTGATGGGGAAGCTGGGAGGAGTGAGTGAGAGTGACTGCGTGGCACATAGCTGCTTATCAGAGTTAAACCACAACCCATATTAAAAGACAGAAGAGAATGTGTTAGCTGGTTTTGGAATTATAGAAATCTATAAGCTATTTTCAGTTTTTAAGTAACATAGCAACAAATAGGTAAGAGAAAAGGATGGGAGGGGAGCAAAAAGGAGGGGTGAAAGGGGAAAAAGTGGGAAAAAATGGGAGAAATAAAATTGCCCAGTAAATATATTACTAGTAGTCTAAAATAGCTTCTGACTAATTGAATAGGACAAAAAAAAAAAAAAAAAAACAGTAAGGGCACAGAAAAGGAACACACATCTGAGAAACAAAGGTGTTTAATAGTCTTTAAGAATTGGTTTTATCTAGTGTGAGGAGACAACACTTAAAAAAAAGTATATGCGTTTGCCTTCCCTATCACAGAACTCTCAGAACAGTTCATTTTTTCTTCCCTTATCCTTTACTCCCAGAAATGTTATTTGTGTTTCCGTATTGATTCAATTATATTAAGCTGCTACTATCTACTCCTTTTACTTATGATGGACTAAACAAGCAGTTAGCATTTTAGAACTTTTGGGCCAACAACTGTTTTATCCCAAAAGAGCAAAGAATTTTGATGATCTGACATGTACCATGAAGCATTACTAAATGTAATCAAATTACAAATCTGATACTACAAATAATAACAGGTGCTCAAGAATAATGCAAATTTATTCAGTTTTCTAATTAGCATCCCATCATAATGTAAATTATGTATTTATGAAGGAACATGCTATTTCATTCAATTTCAGGGTCATTTTAGAAAAAAACTCTTCATTTGTATTTTGCACCCTTGAATAAAGTAAATGAATACTTGACACTCATAGTTAAAGTAGGCAGGTTGGAAGCATGCATCTTTCTCTTAGACATTCCCCAAGCAAAAAACTAGAAGACAGAAAAATAGTTAATATCTGAAATTATGCACTTAGGAATTATTAACTTTAAAATACTGAAACTAAAAGCTAAAATGAACCTGCAAATTACCTCAAATGACAGCAAACAGTCCTAAACTCTTTTGCATCTGATATGTGTTTTTTTACCTGCGCAGTTCATAAGAAAGTTCCCCAAAAAGATTGGGCTTGAGGAAACACTGAAATTTCACACTAAGAAAAATGCAAGTTGAATGATCTGCATCCATAACAATTACTGACAGAAATTTCAGCTATTAAAGTTTTCCGTTCCTGTCTTTGAAGGGCAAAATAGTAACCTTTGCCTAGACTTATGCTACCATACGTATCCCATTAGGCTGTGCATACTGAGAAACAGAGCACTTCTCAGGTGGGAAAAACTCTCCTAGAGTGTCTGCTGGGAACAATGGAAGAACATAGGATTATACACATATTAATACTAGTTCACTTGGGAACATAAACTACACAGAGAAAAATAAATAAAATCAGCATGGTCACCTACTGACACTAGGATCAAAATGTGATGATTCATCTGTCCTGAAAGAACAACAGTATTAGTAGCCATGGTGACTAATCCAGTGTTAGCCTCACTGCATATAGACACAGACCTTTCTGAGAACCAACTCTCAAATTATAATTGGCCAAACACTTGATAAAAAGATAAGTCATAGACTGTCCTTTAGTGAGCTGTAAGTTTCTGTTCCTTTTTATGTTCTTAGTTTTTAACATACCTATTTTTGAAGTAAATTATTTTAAAATAAAGGGTACTGACCTCTAAATTCTGGCTCAATAACTGCTAAATTGTCAGTAATCACTAATTTGACTGCCACTTAACAAGCACGACTCTACAAGAGGTCCCATTTCGTGTGTTGCTTTTCTTTTGAAGTGTTCCTTGTGAACTTTTTCTGTGTGAGATTTATTTACTGAAGATACCTGTCTCAAATAAAACCAACTTGTCCCATGAAGCTAATTTCAAGTAACAGTTGCAAAATTTCAACTCTAAATTTTTTAAATTCAGTTTTGATTGCAAAATGAAAACATCAGTAATTCACCAATTTAGCAACAGAGTTGGCTTATTAATGAAACCTAAAATAATTTTTAACTGTTTATTTGAATAAAGACAAAATTTCACTGAAAATATTCAACGGGTATGACTGCAATTTTTCTGAGACTGAATGCAGAAAATTTTGTTACCTAAAATTGTCACAGAATGGAAATAGATCAAGATGTTTGCAAAAATTTACATTAATTCCAAAAGCAGTTGTATATCCACAGATACTGTTTCTTCATGAGAATGCTCTTGTCTGCTCGAAGAAAGGAAAAAAAAGCACAACTTAAGGAACTGACAGCAACCGGTAAATACCAAATATGTTTTTGTGGTTTTTGTTTTGTTCGATTTTGTTATGGAGTAACCATGTTAAGTAGAGCAATCATCACTCCATAGGCTGACAACTGATTAACATAACATTTCTTGAGTAATTTTGGAAAGGTTTTACAATCTAACACAAATAATTAGAAAATTGCTGAAAAGCTATGTTTGTCGAAAATATATTTTCACATAATTAATTGTTGAGGTTGGAAGGGACCTCTGGAGTTCCACATAGTTTAACATCCACACTCAGAGCTGGTCCAACCAAAGCAGATTGCTTAGGGTCATTTCCAGTCAAGTTTTGAATGTCTCCAAAGACTGAGATCTACCACTTCCTTTGGCAACTGGTTCCAGTGTTCAATCATCCTTATTGTAATTGTTCTTTTATGTTTGGGTAGAATTTTCTGCATTTCAGTATGTGATTGTTGTTCTTGCCATATGGCAGATCCTCCAGTCCCTCAGTCATCTTTGTGACACTAGTGCTGGATCTGCTCCACTGGGTCAGTATTTTCCTGTGAGCCCAGATCTGGATGCAGTACTGCAGACGGTCTCATCAATGCTGAGAGAGGGGAAGCTCCATCTTCCTTGACTTGCTGGTGAAGTTCTTTCTAATGTAGCCCAGGATGCCATTGGTCCTCATTGTGGCAAAGGCATATTGTGGATACATGATCAATTTACTGTCCACCAGGACTCCCTGACCATTCTATGCCAAGGTACTTTCCAGCCAGTAACCCGCATCCTGCCCTGGTACATGTTGCTGTTCCTCCCCAGGGGCAAGACTTCGCATTGCTTTTTGCTGGACTTCATGAGGTTCCTGTTGGTCATTTCCACAGACTCTTAAGGTTCCTCTGGACAGCAGAACAACCACCTATGGTATCAAACCCTCCTCCTAGCTTTGCATCATCTGCAAACACACTGAGCATACACTCTGTCCTATCATTTTGATCTGTAATGAAAATGTCAAACACTATTGGTCCCAGTATCAGCCTCTGTAGTATACCACTAGTGACTGGCCTCTAGCTGAGCTTCATGCTGCTAACAAGTCTTTGAGCCTGTCAGTTCAGCCAGCTGTTGATCTATTTGCCAATATATGTAGTCTGTAAACAATCAGTTTATCTATAAAAATGTTATAGGAGACAATTTCAAAACACTTTGTCAACAGCTTTCCTTTCTCAAGTGCCCAGCTATCTTCTGTTCATCTCTCTCTTTAATGCAAAATAGATCTATATTTGCTCTATTTTTTCTATTTTTACAACCATCATCTAGTCCAACAACCTTACCAATTCAGGGCTGACTAATAGCTGGAACATATTATTAAGGGCATTTTCTAAATGCCTCTTAATCACTGACAGGCTTGGGGCATTGCCCACCTCCTTAGAAAGCCTGTTCCAGTGACTGACAAGCCTTTCATTAGAAAAATGAGTCCTAATGTCCAGTCTCACACTCCCTTGGTGCAGCTTTGAACCATTCTCACACATCCTGTCACTAGATACCAAGGAGAAGAGACCAGCACCTCCTTCTCCACTTCCCTTCTCAGGGAGCTGTAGAGAGCAATAAGGTCAACCCTCAGCTTCCTCTCCAAGGTAGATGAGCCCAACGTCCTCAGCTGCTCCTCATAGGAACCTTTCCATGAGCTTCGCTGCCCTACCCTGGATGCATTCAAGGACCTTAATGTTTTTCTTAGACTGTGAGACCCAGAACTGCCCACAATATGTTGGGACACACCAATGCTGAATATGAGGGATGATCACCTCTTGATTGTCTGGTTATACTGTTTTTGATTACATACTAGGATGCGGTTTGTCCTCTTGGATGCCAGGGTACCCTGCTGACTGTTATTGAGCCTGCTGCTGACCAGCACCCCTAGGTCCCTTTCTTCAGAGGTGCTCTCCAGACACTTCTTTCCTGATTTATGCTTGTGTCTGGTATTAGCCCATTCTAGGAGCCAGGAATTCCCCTGGCACCCATAGTGAAGACCATTTTGAAAAGTGCTGTCTCCCTGAAAACACTGGAGGCCCATGGTGGAGCAGACAAACACTTGCAGCTTCACGCCTGCACCCGAGGAGGGCCTCACACTGGAGAAGGGGGATGCCCAAAGGTGGCTGTGATCCTATGAAAAGCCAGTGCTGGAGCAGATACCTGGTAGGACCTGTGGACTAGCAGAGAGAGGAGCTCATGCTGGAACAGGTTTGCTGCATGACGTGTGACCCCATGGGAACTCATGCTGAAGCAGTCTGCTCCTGAATGTCTGCGCCCCATGTAAGGGACCCATGCTGGAGCTGTTTGCGAAGAGCTGCAGCCCTTGGGGATGACTCACACTGGAGAACTTGTGGAAAACTATCTCTTGTGGGAGGGACCCCATGCCGGAGCAGAGGAAGAGTGTGAGGAATCCTTTCCTGAGGAGGAAGGAGAGGCAGAGACAATGCTTAATGAACTGACTGCAACCCACATTCCCCATTTCTCTGCACCACTTGTCAGGGAAAGGAGACGGAAAAAAGCAGAAGTGAAGTTGAACCTGGGAAGAAGGGGTTGAGGGGAAGTGTTTTAAGATTTGTTTTTATTTCTCATTATGCTACACTGATTTGATTGGTCATAAATTGAAATAATCTCCCTGTTGTGCTTTAAGCCATAAATCAACCACGCAGTTTGTTCACTCACTTCCCCCTTTTTCTTCCCTCTGCTCCTGGAGGAATGGGAAGGAGAACCGAAAGAATGCAACTCCCACAGGTTGAGATAAGAACAGTTTAGTAACTAAGGTATAACACAAACCACTACTGCTACT
>JANRGW010028243.1:0-11952 GCA_024733675.1 Psilopsiagon aymara
TCCATGTCACAGGCAAAGGTGTTGAACAAGACTGGTCCCAACACCAATCCCTGAGGGACACCACTTGTTACTGGCCTGCAGCTGGACATGGAGCCATTGACCACAACTTGCATGTTGCCATCCAGCCAGTTATTTATCCACCTAGTGGTCCCCCTATCAAATTGACGTCTCTCCAACTAAAGGACAAGGATGCCATGTTGGACAGTGTCAAACGCTTTGCACAAGTCCAGGTAGATGACGTCAACTGGTTTACCCCTGTCCTTCAGCCCAATTGAAGTATAGGATGACTGACCTGGCATGTTTTGACAGCTCATGAAAATTTGCATAATCATTAATGTGCTTATATGTCTTAAATAGTACTAAAATAGGGGCAATTAGATGAAGTTTTCAGGAACTGTAACATACAGTGATTCTCTTCTCACTTTGTTTCTGCAAGGCACATGAAAACTTTGCTCCTTCTCCTAGGTGGCTGAACTGAAAGGTTTTAGTAATTTCCATATGCTGTTTTGCTGCAACATTAACTTTATAAACTCATTACCTCATCAGTACAGTGGAATAATTTTTAATTTGGAATTGTTTGAGAGCTCTCTCACGTCCACAAGGAAAAAATCCTAATGACAGCACCTATATGGGCTAATAGAAATCTAGACTAGTAGCCTGCCTTTGTAAAGCAGCTAAATCATTCATGGACAAACAGTAACTTGCTTTCTTTCTTTTTTTTTTTTTTCTTTTTTTTTTCCCCTGCATACAGTGAAATCAATTGAAACCACTTGAAATATTTCACAACACTTCATAAAACAGTAGGTTCTGTGTTAAGAAGGTAACATGAATTACACCAAGCAATAATACAAAGGAAAACATAGGTAAATGAAGAAAACTCAAGAAAACTCGGCATCAAGAAATACAAAAGGGACAGTAAAAATCTCGGACAAGTTATTTTATTCCAAGGTGTTTTGGTTGAAAATTAGATAAGGTTGCCATATTTTAATTATTGCAGCCTAATATTCATATATATAATAAAACATGGTGTTGAGCTTTGAGCCATATTCCCATGGTCTGACCTATTAAATCTGAAATTTCAAACTGTAGGTATGAATTGTGAATTGAAAGTAGTATTGAAAATTGAATTAATTTTTTTCCTTGGAAAACTTTCTGTCTCTTTGTTCTTCGTGGAACACAAAAATATAGAAAATTCATATGTAAAGTTTTTCTGCCACTTTCATGGTCATTGTACTGCATACATGATTTGTCATATACACCATATGGATAGTGTCAGTACAATTTGCTGCATTTTTCATTCAAGATTTTCAACAAATTTCTTTTTAAACTTGCCTTCTCTGAAATATGTAGCTGCTTTGGGGCATACTTCCTGAACAACTTTTTAGCCTCAGGTTACAAAGAGAAGGCAGGTCAACAGTTTTAAAGTTATGCATATTTCCATTCAGATTTGAGCTGTGGAGAAAACATAAGCGAGTTTTCTGGTTTTAGCTTGCAATTAAAGGTGATCATGTCTCGGAGTACTGTGCATTTGGAAAAGCTTTATCATCAAATGGTTGCTTTCTGGAAGGTGCAGTTGCTATGAGAAAGGTTGCATTATCAGGAAAAATATTGCAAACAAATTCTATAACACATAGCTCAAAAGATAATTGTGCTAAACTTTTGCATAAATCATATCCAAAAGGGGAGAAATTTTCACTTGCAGATCTTTCTCAGAAGGATTTTTTTTGAGTTTGTCTACCTTAGATAATGGAATCATGGAGTAACCTTAAAAAGTAGTAGTAAGAAGCTGGTCTTGCTTCCTGGTTAACTCATACAGGTCAATAAAAGGCAAAGATTTTTTTACTAAGTCTGTGTTGCTCATATTCAGTTTGGATGATCCATCTTTTTTTGCAAAGAAATCTTTTCCTAATTTTATTGTTTTGACCAATGCTGTACCAAAGTAATACTTTAAATATATTTTTTTTTTAAGTCGTGGAAAATATGCAAAGCACAGCCAGTGTGTATCATTTAGAAAATAATATGAGCTTGGTAATATGTTGGCAAATATTTGGATGTTACAGTTTGATATCTCCACCATAAATGTGTCAGCTCAAAGTAAAATGCATTGTATACTGCTGCATTGTAAGGACAATGAAACTGAATCCATATTCATTTTCATTGTCCAAATGTGCAATTAAACCCTGCTGATGTGGTAAATATAAAGCTGCTTTGTTGCTTCAATGTGAAGTTGATTATTACATGGAAACAGCCTAATTTGAGTTTAAATGAGAAATCAAATTGATTAGCATATAATTAGAGATAAATAAGCAGGCTCATATAAAAATCTAACCTCATGCTAGCATTGTCTGTTCAGTTAAGTAGGGCTCAAACTGAGCTTTCCATTTATAAACATAAATTGGACTTGGAAAGCTGAAAATTGCTCTGTCTCCTGGCTTTCAGTGATATGATTCAACATATTTGATACTCTGTCATTGTGTACTGACATTTAGAACACTGAATACCAATATGTACTGCAACAAAGTCTACTGAACTTTACAATTGTGATTCAAATTAAAGCTTCTTATCTAGTATTTAAGAAGGAAAACCTTGATGGCTTACTGGAAAAAATGCTGATCTTTCTCAGTCCACCTTCTAAGCAATGAGCCCAAGTGCTGTTTGTGGTTAATCTTAGAGAAGCAGGAAACTCAGCAATCAGCAACCACTGTTCAAAGAAGACTTGAAGAATGTTTAGTGTCATTCTAAAACTATTTTAATGGATTGTAAATATTTTTTTTCAACCATATGATTATATACAACATCACTTTAAAAGTGTAAACTTAAGTGTGTTGAAAAAGAACTAGGAAGATGTGGCCTTTTCTCTAACTGGACTTCACCAAAGTATAAATCAATATAAGAGACATCTCCCATTCAGGCAAAGCTAGAAATAGAGAAACGGAGTTTAAACTGTTGCAAAGACTGATCTTGCTTGGTGTTCTGAATGTATTCAGTTTTATATTTGTGAGTTGCTTTGGAAAAGACTTGTTAAAAGTATCTTTGCAGGTTTTCTAACAAGAACAGCGTGAAAAAAAAAATGGGAAAAAAGGCAACTGTATCTTGGGCTTCACCAAAAGAAGTGCCGACCTGCAGGCTGAGGGAGGTGATTCTCTCCCTCTACTCCACTCCTGAGAAGCCCCACCTGGAGTAATATATTCAGGTCTGGCTTCCCCAGCATAAGAAAGACTTGGACCTGTTGGAGCGAGCACAGAGGAAGCCACAAAGATGATCAGAGGACTGGAGCACCTCTCCTATGAAGACAGTCTGAGAAATTTGGGTTTGTTCAGCCTGGAGAAGAGAAAGATCTGGGAGACCTTAGAGCAGCCTTCCAATACCTGAAGGAGGCCTACAAGATATCAGGAGGGGAACTTCTTACAAGTGCATGCAGTGACAAGACCAGGGAAAATGGTTTTAAGCTAAAATAGGGTAGATTTATATTAGTTATTACTAAGAAATTCTTTACTGTGAGAGTGGTGAGGCACTGGAACAGGTTGGCCAGAGATGTTGTATCTGCCCCATCACTGGAAGTGTTCAAGGCCAGGAGGAACACAACTTTGAGCAAGCTCGTTTAGTAGAAGGTGGCAGGGGGATTGGGACTAGAAGATCTTTAAGGTCCGTTCCAAATCAAACTATTCCATGGTTCTGTGATGATGAAATCAAAATATTAAATAAATAAATAAATAAATAATTACTGCTGCTTACCTGGGTCCCTCTAGAATTTGCAATCCTATATTCATGAGTTACAGAGACAGAAGAATCATTCAGGATTTTAGCTAGGCCATTTTAATTGCTTGGAATGAGGCTAATTCTTCTTATTACACTAATAACTGGGGAGGGGTATTTATAGGTTGTTCATGTCTTTCCTTGAAGATGCTTCAGTGTTTACAGCATGTGATACACTGTTACTAACCTCATGCATATCATTTCACCTTTGTTTTTCAGTGAAGAAACTGAAAGATGCATATCTGCAGCTTGATATCTCAAGCAACTAGCAATAGTACACTGGGTTAATACTCAAGATGGAGAGTCACGTTGTTGGATTTAGCAACTTAAAGGGATACTGAGTACATGAGGACCATTTCTACTACAGCCATTTTACTTGCCAAGCACCATAATGTTATGCGTACCCATAGTCAAACTCCTTGCTTGGAAATTGTGTTGAAATTGTAATTCTTTCAGATAAAGAAATTAGAAGTACAAGAATATTCTTCAAACCTCTATGCATAAATTAGAAATTAAGATTTCATCCTTGGAAGGTTTTGGAGAGGGAAAAATATATGCCTCAAGATTGATTTAAATGAAAATGTAAGACTCTCTTTTCCAGAAAGATTTTTTTTTTTATTCAAGATAGATTGCATCCAAATCTTTCTTGGTTTTTGCAACAGATTGTTCTGCATTTCCATAAAGCATTTATTTTTCACTTCCCCAACAGACTGCCTGGAGATCTTACACAGTCTCTGCCCTTAGGGGTTTTCAACATTCTGAGGTTCTTTCCAGCTTGATTTATCTTCTGCTTTTATGAGGAGAGCAATGGAAAGATAAACATAACACATCTTGTTCCTAGGACTGCAAATGTATCTGTCAAATAGATCTGTGAGAATGTGTGGATTCTTCATGCTCTCAGAGCAAGAGAGAATTTGAATTAATGTTTCTGTAAAATTGTAAATAAATGTATTGGAAGAATTCTCTACTAATCAAAGAATGACCTGAGAAGGATGGGATGCACCATTAACAGTGGGAAAAAAAGCTACTCAAATGTCTGCCAGATATGAAAAAAATACCTGTTAAATACATTACAAAAATTGTTATTTGAAGTTTAATGTTTAGTTGGAGAATTGCTTTTCAGCATAGTGAGGTAGATTTGACATCTCTTTTCTTGATCACTTAGACAATTTGGTGGTACTGTCTATCATAACCAGGCAGCCTGACCTTTTAAGCCAGCTAAAAAGGACAAACAAGCCAGATTCACTGCTGCACCCTTTGGAAATGACAGTAAATTCACTGTGAGATCTCGAAGTTGAGCCTGCATTTGAACAGAAAAATGTTTGCCTTTCACTACTTTTCACAGTAATGAAAAGAAAGGCATTCCCTTGTCTTTCAATTATATTCCCGAAGGTTGAAAGATGAAGACTTTGCAAGGTCATTATAAATTCATATCTATGTAGCAAACAGTGAGGCAATAAAAAGATTTTGTCTATTCAGCACACAGTGCAGGCAGGATTAGCAATTGAAGCAATCAGAATATTACCCAGATGTCACAGATATGTTCTTACCTCTCTCCATTTTTAACTCACTAATGGCATGTTTTTAAAATATGAGAGGATGGATAGAATCATTTTTCTGTCACCTGAAGATGTAAGTTGAAGATACAGAATTGCTGATTACACAATATTTTTTTTCTCTTTTTTTTTTAAACTTGACCTAATGTCGAATGTTTACATCTAAAACTTAGTATTTGATGTGAGATCACTATTTGGGGGGATTGGAGATAAAAGTAAGAAAATAAGGAAGCAATCTCTTTGACAAAACTGAGACACTATTTCTATCTTTCAAAAAAATAAAGATGGAAGAGATTTATACCTGTAACTGGTATAAATACTAAAGAGATGATTCCTGCTGGAAGAAGTGGATGATGACCTTAAAATTAGACAGAATGACCTTTCTGAATTGTTTTCAGCATCAACTACTTGGTATTCCATTTCAATATTTCATTTCTTTCTAGGTTTTATTAAAAAAAAAAAAAAAGACAATGAGTGGAGGTCCAAGTGAGCAGGGAAATACAAAATAGTTGCAATTTTGTGATCAAACTGACAGTCTGGAGAATAAAAAAAAACAGCCTGTGTGCAATAGGAAATGAAATAAGAAAAGATGTCCTTTGTGAAACCGCTCTTTCTTTCTCAGTCACTAAAGAAGTTTCTGAAGAGGGCTGGTAATACCATGGGAAAAAAGATATTTTGTCTGAAGCAAGTGGAAATCTTCCTTTCATTAGGAGTATTTATTACTCTGAAAGCAGTAGAACAATTTATGACTTTTGCTCATTGCCTTCAAAAGCAGTTAGATTCTAAGGGACTCTTAAACAGTAAAAATTGCTATGCAACACAAAAGGATAACCACGCAGAAGATCTGTATACACAGTACAACAGGACAGCTTTCTATCTCAGAGAAAAGAATCTACGATAGGTCTTAAAAGCAGTATCACTAAATAAGCACAGGGTCACACTTGCGCTAATAAACCCTACCAAGCTCAGCCTGGTCACGCTCCCCTGACTACAGAGCTGTCAAAGGTGTTGCTAGAGCATTCATTCTATGATATGATGCTTATGTAACTAAAATATTATTTGGATTTCTTCTGCTCCATGCCCTGAAATACAGACATAATTTCCTCTTTATCCTCTATTTCTTTTGTAGGTGAAGCTTTGAAATTGAAAACTCACACAGCTTCAAGACCCAGACATCTAAATATCTTCAAAATGAAATAAATTTCCTAGTTGTCTGATAATTATGTGTGCTTAAAAATATTCTGTGCTGTAGGTATACATTATCTATTGTTGACGAATGGAAAAATGCTATATACAACTATTTAGTTAATATAAGTGCTTATTTTTCCCTTATTAATTAATAATTTAGCAGAGCACAAGATGGAAGGTACTTTTTCCCCATAGTCTTGACTTTAGCTAATACTTATTGTATTAGCTGGCTTTTAGTATAGAGATGCTGCACATGTAAGTTCTCCCCAAAACACATACTTTAAAAATCCTGATTTTTATTTCTTAAAAATCATTGACCTCTGTAAGACACAATGCTTGCTGATAAAAGCAATGAAGCAGTCTATCTACACATCCAATAACAATATCTCCATTTACTTCTCCTGAGATAGAGGAATCACACAGCTTTGCTGTAGGTCATTCAGAGCTATGCAACCCTTGATGATATAAGGCACTGATCTCTCAGTTTTGATGTGCATTTCTGCCATAAGGCAGAGGTTAAAGCAGTGCAAGCAGAGATGATATTTTAATCATATTTCAGTGCAGTAACATAAAGAATGAGCCAATGCAGATTGTAAAATAGAAGGCAAAGGCTTTAAAATTACTTTTTGGGAGGAGTTCTGTTGCTTTTTCATTTGTATTTGGGTTTGTTTGGTTTGTGCTTCCTTGAAATTTATGCTGTGATTATGGAGGAATAAATGACAGTCAAGAAATCAGTTATTTCAGAGAAAAGTGATTACCTATGTTTCTTAGGTGATCTTGAGTCCTCTTCCTCCCCATCTCACCTACAATTTTCTGTTTCATCAGAAGATGTTGTCACAGGATGCAGTGTTCAAGAGATTACATATTGGTTGAATTCTGTTTTATTTCACATTTTTGTATTAAATTGAGAAAAAGCAAAAACAAACCAACTGCTGTCATGTCTCTGCATTTCATCAGCTATTTTGGATTACCAGAACAGAAATCAGACATGCTATGCTGACTTTGTTCTACAAGTCCAGTTCATAGTGACAGAATAATATAATTGCAAAATGCTTGTCACTGAGATGAAGTATTCCAGATATAATAGCTGAATTAAAATTCAGGATTTCTACACTTATGACAGGTGATTCACTGCTGCTTAGGAAAGCACTTACAGTATCTTCGTAACCTAGAAAAAATCTGTTTCTGAAATACTGCCCTGACATTCATTATTTCCTCTTCTTCCTGAACTTCCTGTGAAGCCTTTGATATCTCTTCCTTGAAATCAAATGCAGTGAATAAAGAAGTAAAGCAGTGAAAAGTCTCCAGACAAGTCTCCATACCAACTATCATTGACACATTGTGTTACCCATTATAGCTCTTACACTCAGTTGTTTGAAAACATGCAGTTTCTGTGTGTTCATTTACAGGCAGTTGTGCTCTAGGTTATTCACCTAAGTCTTCCATTCAGGTATAATTCTTAGTCACATTTGCCTTTAGAATAAAGGCAAATGCAATTTTAAAATTTCCACGGATTGCCAAAATACTTTTGACTAAGGAAATTAATGAGCATGTCACATAAAAAGTGTGAAAAAACATGAATACCTAAAATAAATTTCTTAAAGGCAAGAAACAGGTGGTAGTACTGTATTTTGAGTCTTTTTACAGTCAATAAAGAAACATCACCAGAGCTGTGCAGAGGTCTGAGCTGGGATTTTTACTAATCGACAGAGCCACATGCAACACAGCAAAACAGACTGAGGAGTGAAGTCAGCTAGTGAGTCTATCTCACATTAAAGGTAAAGGCAGACTTTGAAGACTTGTCGAAGCATCTCAGAAGATTGACTGTCACAACAATAAAATGTCATATGAAGCTTAAGGTAGACAAACATAAGATGACTTATATAGAATAATCACAGCTTCATGTATTATCTTCATGAAAGATGCTGAAATGACTGTTACAAACCAAGCAAACAGTCTTGGTGGGGAGGGAAATGGGAGTGACGATAGTGACAGGCAGTTCCATGAAACCACCATCTCAATGGCAGAGACACATTTCTAACATTGATTTGTTTTGTTATTCAAAACGAAAGACATGTCAAAGAACAGCATCATTATTCCACTGTATAGATCCATGAGTTGCTCCTACCTTGATCACTGTGTGCAGTTATTCTCCCTCATCTAAAGAAAAAATATAGCATGTCTACACATAAATTGTTCATAGAAGGGCAACAAAGATGATAAAAGGCATGGAACAGCCTCCATATATTGAAAAGGTTAGTGGTCAAGGACTATTTATCTTGGCAAAGATATTACTTGCAGGGGATGTGATAGAAGCTGATATTACTTGCAGGGGATGTGATAGAAGCTTAGAAATCACAAAAAACACAAGGGCGAATAAAGGGAGACTGCTCATTGTGAATTACTCAAAAAGCTCTGTGACATCCGTTTGTTAGGACAAATCATTGTTACTACTTGAGAAGTTAAAAAAAATATACTGCTGTAAAATACTATAAATCTGTTGTTTTCCTCTGTGTAACCAGACCACTTCTAATGCATCCTTCCATATTGAAAACTCTGTTTTAAGGTTTCTTACATAGTGCTTCTTAAATTCATACCCAGAAGGAAATTTTAGGAATTGTGCACCACAAAAATGGACATATAATTACAGGATTCAATCAGAAATCAGAGTCAGAGAACCAAGAATCAGAAAAGAATATCAGAAGTCAGGAAAATTCCATGCTAGCATCTTTAATAGGATTGATAAACTTCATGTATTCTCCTGGAAAAATGTTGTACATAACATGTTTAACCACTCGTGGGAGAAGGCTGTACTGGAGAGGAAAATCTTCCTTAAGAAATTTTTTGGGAAAAGAAAATCGGACTTTGTATACCATATATTTCAGAGACAATTGAAAGTTTCCAGTCATGATATTTAGGAAGAAAAGTAGCTTTTCCAGTTGTTAATTTTAATTCAGGTTGGTTTCTTAACTAGTAGACTCTTCTGCCTTCCTGTACTGGAAGCCTCACCATAGCCAGATTTGGAGTCATATTTTCCTGTATGATATATAGGATTAAAATTATTTTTTGAAGGCTTTTAAAAGGATACATTACGTACATGAAATAGGTGGGCAATGCAGACATAACTTGAAAAGTTTATGAATGTTTTGTTTTCTATTAATTACAGTTAAATCACTTTGTGTACCTCAGTAGCATGTTACACATACCATCTCCTGCAGAAAACTGTATCCTATCATATTTTTTCATTCTGTAGTTATTAAAATGTTACAGGCAGCTGCTACACAATAAAGCCTGAAAGTTACTATTTTATTTTCTGTTTACTGTGTCTTCAAGATTATGCTCTGTACAGAGACAGGTACAGAAACCTGTAATTTATTACTCCCACTGCAGTTTAGGCAGGAGATAGCTTCCAAACAGATCAGTGTTGTCAGAATTTCAGCTATCTGTTCATGCTCTGCAGCAGAAAATTAGGTGTCTATAGGATTTTGCTAGGAGAAACTTGCCTGCCCAAGGAATTGAGTTTCTTTCACACTAGACAGGGATTCTGAGGATCTACATTTTTAGATTTTATTGCCTAAACCCTTTTGTAAATCAAATCTTCTTGTGCTTCCACAGTGTCACTGGTATTACAGAAAAATTATACCAAGTAAAACTTCTTTAATTTTTCAAATTCCAACTTAGGTATACACCTAAATATGAAAGGAGACCTCACCAAAGGGGCTTTCTTTAAACAGACCAGTGACAATAATTGGCAGCAGACTGTATTTGCTATACTAACTCTTGGCAGATTTTTTTTTCTTTTTCATTTTATGGCTTACCCTAAGAGCTAATCCTGGAAAGGATTTTGTCTCACTTAGCAGTCATGGCAAGAAATGACATAGGGTCCATTGTAAAAATGACAAAAATGCAATATTTTGTCTCTGAGACAGCATACTGATCTGCACGTTAAAACAAAACACTGTTCTTTCTCTATGGCTCAGACTTAAAGCTGCATTTTAAGGACGTTAAAGTAGCTACAACTCTATAAAGAAGCACACAAAAAAGATAAATGTAAAGAAACAATGAGAGGTTTTACTAGAAAAAAACAACAAAGTCTGTGACTTTTTACAAGATACATCATATATTCCACAATTCAATTCAAATGGTTATTGATATTCATCTTTAAGAATACTTTTCAAAACCTTTCTTGTTTAAAAAGCCTGAAGGATGAAAAGACAATATGAGTGCCATACCTGACAAGCCACCAAGTTATTTAATATTCTAGAAGAGATACAGAGCATTTATAAAAATGTATGTACTTTTCTTTTACTTCCCAGGAATGAACTGAAATTTGTCTGCAATCATATCTAAAATGCTCTCTCCTGAAAAGAAACAAGAATCTCTAAGATTCTTCTGAAACACATGTATACAAAATTATTATTTTGTAGTTATGATAATCTACTATAAGACGCTGGGAACCCCAGGTCACTTCCCTCTCACTTCACACTGAAATAGCTGAGCCACTTTAATGTTGTCATCCTCCAGAGATGAGGCTTACAAGAATTTTTATCAATTTTTACCAGTACAGTATATTCAAACTCTTCTATCAAACACAAGCTAGAGCAGGAGCCTTAGGGAGGTAATGATTTTTACTGTACTTAAGCACATCACGTGAGGTAATGAAACAGTAAGAAAATAAACTCCATGGTGTTAGAAGTTTGAGATTCTAAACACTGTGATTTGTCATCATTCTTGCAAGAACACATTAATTAGCAGAGTTTGTCAAATGGAAGTGTGATAATCTGCATTTCTGCTTGATTAGGGCTCTTTTCCATTTCTTAAAAGAATAAAAAAGAGGTTGCAGAGGGATGACAGTACTTAAATGTAGTTAATAAAGGCTGCATAAGGCAGGTGCACTGTTGCATCAGTTATGAAAATTTGTTTATAAATGGCAAAATCAGAACTGCAAAAATTGTGTTATTCTGTTAATTTAAAACCTAACTTCTATCACCCAAGAAGCCTACAAAAGGAAGAAGAGAAAGAGAAATCACTGCAACATCAAGTGGCTGACCTTAGTAAATACTTTTACATATTCTAAAAATGAGCTGGCAGCGTGGGTTTGCAGCCCAGAAGGCCAAGCTTATATTGGGCTACATGAAAAGGAGTGTGACCAGCAGGTCAAAGGAGGTGATCCTGCCCCTCTGCTCTGCTCTCTTGACCATACCTGGAGTACCGTGTGCAGTTATGACATTGTCATGGGTTCAGCTGTAGCAGTCATTTTCCTCCTTCTTGGTAGCTGGTGCAGTGCTGTGGTTTTGACTTTCAGGCTGGGAACAGCACTGATAACACCAATGTTTTCAGTTATAGCTTAGTGATGTTTGGTCTGGCCAAGGACTTTTGAGTCTCATGCTCTGCCAGGGAGGAGGGGAAGCCGGGAGGAAGCAGAGACAGGACACCTGACCCAAACTGACCA
>JANRGW010028244.1:0-18728 GCA_024733675.1 Psilopsiagon aymara
GATATGAGGAAGAAATTCTTTACTGTGTGGGTGGTGAGGCACTGGAATGGGTTGCCCAGGGAAGTTGTGAATGCTCCCTCCTTGTCAGTATTCAGTACCAGATTGGACATACCCTTGGGTGACATGGCTTAGCGTGAGATGTTGCTGCCCATGGCAGGGGGGTTGGAAGTAGATGATCTTAAGGTCCTTTCCAACCCTAACTATTCTATGATTCTATCTCAACAGGCCCTGCTAAAGGTCCTTTCCAAGCCTATACTATTCTGTGATTCCATTATTCCCTCTTTCTTATAGGCCCCTTTTAAGACCTGAAAGGCCACACATAATAAGTTCTCCCCAGTCTTTTGTTCTCCAGCCTGAACAACCCCAGCTCTCTCAGCCTTTCCTCATAGGAGATTGTACAGTTGTGTTGTGAGTCATACTGATGAAATAAGCCAGTTGAAAGCTAAAACCTTTTCTCTTTACTTGTTTTCCGGGCAGATCAGTTCCTCAATCTGACAGACCACCAGAGGGTCTTGCACAGGCACAGCCTGAGGAATGATGCTAGGACGGAAAGGAAAAGCAAAGAAATTAAAGTGTACTTATCCCTTTACTGACCATTGAATGCATAATTCATGTAAACCCATGCTAAGAAATATATGTCTTCTTGACTTTCAGGCTGACAGATAACCATTGTAATAGACTGTGATAAAGTTTAGTACTTCTCTTTTCCCCACTCCAATATAAAGACCAAGATGTTCTGCATGTTAACAGGAAAAGAGAACAGACTAAAACATTCTGAAAAAGCTACATCATAACTCAGTAGTTACCTAATTAACCTGCTTAATCCAGTAAGACTAAAACTGTGATAAACTTTCCATCATTTAATTATGCTCTTTTCACTAATATTATTAGAATAATTCTTAGGTGCATGGCATAGCTCATTTAGTGTAAATTACGCTGTTTTTAAAAAAAGCTATGATTGTGGAAACGTATAAAATGGTCTTTTAATGTTTTTTCACTGCATCATTCAGACAGTGTTTCAAAATCAGCTGTAGATTATATCTGAAAAGAAAAATGTTTATGACAAGGATTTGTACTTCTTATAATTATTTTCACCTGGGCTTTGAGGTATATTTAACCATCATAATAAGAGCATGAGTCTTAGGATGATCCATAGTATCACTGAGAAGATTAAGTATCAATAGAGGAAGTAATAATCTAAAGCCTGACTTGAGGAAAGTCTGGATGTTTTGACTCAGCAAAAAGCTGCAGCACAGAATTTGGATATAGAACATGTTTTAATATCCTGAAAAGTAATTCATTGCACAAAGCGAGTGCTGAAACAGTATATGTGTGTATGTATGTATATGAAAGTACTCTGCTTGTATCTGAGGAATTGTAGCTATTTCAAACTAAATCTTGAGGAGATGTGCATGATTGTTTTAATCAGTGTTCCTTGAGATGACATTATTCTCTATAGGCTAAGGAGTAACAGGAAAATTCTGAACACATGAAGGTTTTGATTTTAGGCTGAAAAACATGGATTTTGTGGCATAAATTCAGTTAGTGGGGGATTGTGGAGGATCTTAAATTAGTGAGGAAGTGCTTGTTCTAGACTTTTGAGGTTCAGAAGTGCAATGGAGCACAGAACGGCAGTTACCTGTGAAGCCGTGCCAGGTCTTTGTTCCTGCTGGGATCACCACCTCCGTTCTCCCACTTCCATCATGTCTTCTTTTTCTTTTCTCTGTCTTACATGCCCTGGAGAAGAGTCATTTCCTACATCCTTGTATCATTTATAATGTATCTGGACTCTTCCAGAGCCTGAAGTCTCTTTGGGGGATCTATACTGCATGACTTGAAGCATCCAGCTGAAATGCTTAAATCTGAAAGCTTTTTTTTTCCCCTTGAATGTGTCAGCAGTCAGGGTAGGAAAAGGAGTTCTTGCCTTGCCAGGTTTACTTAGGCACATACATTGAGCTCTAGCTGGATTGCTCTCTTTCTCCATTGACCACACAGGGAGCCTCATGAGACCTATGTCCTGCTTTAGGCATCTAACATCAGATGACTACAAATTGGCTTTGTGCGCTATCTTGACTCCAGGGTTTTTTTTTCCTTCCAGCTTTATTTACAGCTTTAATAATTTCAGTTATTGTTTTTGTAGTTTCTGTGACCTCTCTTTTTGATAGCAAGATGCAGTTTTAGGTGTTCTACCTTGGCCATATAGGCTAGTTTTCTTATTCTAATAATAATTCACATCAGAGAGCCTTTGTCTGCAGTTCCAATCCACTTTCCAAGCTGCTCTTAACTATATCCTCCAAAGACCCTATGAAGTAGGAAGGGAACCCATAAGACCAACACTGAGATACTGCTGAAATTATCTACATCTGAGATGGAAAGTGTTGTATGTTAAAACACCATGAAGCTACAATTTCACTGAAGTCATAGAATTATAGAATAGTTAGTTCTGCCATCTTCAACATCAGCAGGGCAAGAAGAGGGTTTAGGCTGAGATTGCTGAGAAAGTGAAGTCATAGTTAAAGCTAATCTGGGGGGATAGTGTTAGCTTGTCTTTGCTTCTAAAAATGCTGTGGGAGCTTCACTGACTGGAGATCCAGGACATCCCAATTCTTGTTTGCTGTCTGGTCAGCAAAGTTTCTGCAGAAAGAATTTTAGATGATGACTTATTTGCCAAAGCTGTCCCCAGCTTCCGGTCTGCTTGACTTTTCAAACTTATATAAATTCTCCCAGGTTTCTTAGCGTAGTGGAAAATTATTTAGTTTTATATGCTAGTTGTTTTTAATGAGTTCTGTCCATGTATTTCAGTTATGACTTTCTGGACATAAGCCTGTGTTTAGTTTTTTTTTTACGTTAAGCAGCCATTTTGTACACTGTGAAGCTAAGCTGGTGTCATACATTACGTGCAGCTCCCGAAATTAGTGACTATCAATTTAACCTGAAGAGCAGCTAAAGCCTAAAGTGCTTGACATCAAAAAGACATTTGTAATTAGAGTTACCAACTGATCTGTTATTTTATTAGGGACTGCCCTTTCCAGACAGAATAACTTTCTACCTTTGTTCTAGCTATTCCCTGGGAAATGAAACAAGAACATTGCTCTTCTTGAATTCAGTCATTTTGCTATCCTTGAGAAATAGGAGAAGATTTGATCTGTTAAAAAGTGATGTATGATCCATACCATTATATCCTGGATAGGATGCATTCAAATGGGTTTTTTTTAAGGTCCATCCAATAGCTATTATCTTGGTTTTGGCACAATGAGGGCTTACAGACTTCACATGTTTGCATTATTTAAAGTATGCTTGCAAATAATATTTTAAAAGTACCTGAATCTTCCACTATATTTGAAACAAAACAGAACAAAATTATTTTCATGCACATATGATTAAAATTTGAAGACATTTAAATGGCTGCACAAAGTAGATTTCTGCTGGAATAGAAGACAAGAAATAAAAACCCTCTTCAATGCAGCAAAAATTTATTTGATATCCTACAGTTCATAATTTGTCTTTTACTTCTCTATTATTTTAGAAAGTGTTCCCTGACATATAGTTTCTAATTCAGTATTTGTTAGAAGCACATTTATGTTCATATAAATTTTTAACTAAAGAAGACATTAACCACCTTATTCTGATCACTTCCATCTTCAGGCACAGCATGGATATTGTCCTTTTGTTCCATGAGACCAACACAAAATTTGGAATATTATAGAATCTATTAATTTTTTATATTAAAATGCCACAGCTGGGCTTCCCTTTAAGTTTTAAAAATCTTATCTCTGAAATAAGAAGTAGAAATGGTGTGAAACCTGCTCTGTTTACTCAGCGTTAAATCTGTTATTCTAATGACCACAGTAGATTTTAGCTTCTTTCAAAAGTATAGCTTTAGTATTTCAGTACAAATAAGTGATGGATCTTGTATTCTTCTTCTTAATTTTCCTCTTTGCTAAGTATCTGCCAACATGGGGTAGTTTGTAATGGCCACTATTTTCATGATATGCTCTGCAAAGTCTTTTAATTTGTGAGAATTATAGGATAGCTTTTAACAGCTAGATCTGTTAGCACTTCCTCTGAGGTATCTTTTTAAGCCCCCAGATCCCAGCATTGAACAAGAGGGGGTAATTTTCAAATAGTCTTCTCTCTCCATCTACTTTCAGAGATGCATTTTAAAACTGCTAAAAATTATATTTGACATTTCAACATTTTGGTATTTTTAAAAGAGAATTATTCTCCTTTTTTATTAAAATTATATAAGCAATGTTTTATGTTTTTAATGTAATGTGAATGAAGTTGAAACAAGACATGCTTAATTGAGGCTGGCTGTCAACCTTCTTAAAATTTTTAGTTTGCAAAAGTTCCATTTCATTATCAATGTGTGATGGGGAAAATATATCAGGACCTCAATGATCAGTGACAAACTGGGAAAAACAGCTAACCTGTCAGGCTGTGGGTTAAGCTGAAAAGGAAGCTAGGAAAGTTGGATGGTGAGGGTTGTTGATTAAATATACTTATTCTATGAAAGGACAATAAATGTGTAATGTTATTGTAGCATCTTTATGCATTCACTTTTAAATGAGAACTGTAATTTAATGTGATCATAATTTAGACAACATGCAATGAATTCCTCTTCTCCTTGTTCCCTTCCTAATTTTTCAGGGGCTAAATAAAATAGAGCCTTTCTTTGAACATTTTAAAGATTTTACTACTCTTGGGCTGCCTGGATACTTGCTTTTATTAATATTTTATCCCACCTCTTCCCTTACATTACATTTTTTGTGGCAAAGCTTTAATTAAAGGAAGATGAGGAGTAGAAGAATTGTTCTTCGAATCTTCAGTTGAAATAAAAGTGCTTTTGGTGCTGTTAACTTGAGACTGGATGGTTTATGCTTGAGGTTTAATTTATATCAATTATAATTACCATCTTGCAAGAATAACATGGATAAATGTTAAGCAGGAAATACTGCTATGCTTTCCCATGCACAGGTGTGTATAGTTTGCAGTCTTGAATACTGGATAGCTAATGAGGTGTATTAATATTGTGTGATAACAGCCACCTATATGACTCAGGCTGCAACATGCCATCCTTACTAACTCCTGCATGTCCTTCTTGCATGAGAGTAAAATGAAGGGAACATAAATATATCTGACAAAGTCATCAGGGATTAGAAAACAGAATCCAGCAATAAATATGGTAATTAGGCAATTTGGGACTTAAAGCACAGGGTTTTTTTGAAAATGCAATTTCGGGACTGAGAACCAGCACTGAAATTTTTACCATTAAGGAGAATTATGATAGAACTGAAACTTTTTAATGACATTTAAACATTTTTTATTGGGAATTTAATAACTTTTCTGCTCATGCTAGGGAAATTTTAATGATGAAGCCATGTATAGAGAGTTTTGTGTGCACACCAGTCCTCCCTACTCGGTCTGATCTCCAGCAACTGAATTTGGTCTCCTCCAACATTCTTCTTTCTATTGCAGTGTGACGATGGGGCACCACTTAGATAGCAATAGGAACATGGAGGTTCTTGATTAAAAGTAATTTCAGACAGATAACACTATAACTAATTTCATGGATTTGTTAACTTTTAAGTAAGTTTTGCCATTATACAGTATTATGCACCCTGTTAATATCTGCACACATTTTTGTGGTCTGTTTTCTATTATGATAACATGTTAATAAAGCAAAGTGTTCAAGTTTTTTTAAGCATGTGCTTCCTATTAAAGAAGCTATAATGACTTTTTAAACAAAGGTTAAATAACCAAAGCCTAATCTAAATGTGTGGAAACAGCAGAAGTGTCTTTTTGTGAGTGACATTCTTCTGCCATGTCACTATACTCCTTCCTGCTCTCCAGTCTGCCATCAGCTGCAGAACCTCTCCTCAGTATATGGAAACCCTGTTGGGCTTTCAAGCAGTGGCAAAACTCATATAGGAAACCTGCTCATGGCACCTTTGGGGAATGTATGATGACAATTTGGTCTCTTGGTGATGAGCCATAAAGTCTCTGGCACACTTGGGGGGACTGTACTAAATATAATCACAGACTTAAACCCTTTCAGTAGTCCAGAGTATGAAGGGGTGGTGGAGGCTTTTCTAACAGTATCTCCAGCAGTGTTATGTTTAATTAAGACCTGTTGCTGATGACTAATAAAAGCATAACTTGTTTCCCCAAAATATGCCTTCCTCCCATCTGATTGCAATGCAGGAAAGGGGATGGAGAGAATTATGTGCTGGCAACAGTTAATGAATGCTTTGTTTATGACTCAGAGAACAGACCCCCTTATTTTTAAATCTCTTCTGTGCCACTTCAGCTCCCCAGACTGATCAGTATCTATCCGACAAGGCTTTGTCATCGGATTGCGGCCAAAGCATGTTTTGGCATATGCAATACTAACAATCTGGTACACTGCGGATAAAACCCCCACATTTGCATCATTGTGTGTTTAAAAACTAACCCTGAAAGGCATTAGCTTGTATTTTCGAATGTCTTGAGGGCAAGCCTGGGTATTCCCGATGTCCTCAAGGCAGTTACACACTGAGCTTGCTTTCTTGGCATTTCACAGCATCCGTGATTTCTGCCTGAGCACTGTATGGTACTTTCCCTTCTTTCTCCTGTTTTTCACATTGAAAATACCAACCTGAATCATGTCTATGTAATTCAGCTATCTTTGCTGACACTGCTTTTGTGCAAAGGCAAGGCTAAGTTAAAAATTATCTCAACTAGGCAGCAAAACTTCAGTCTTCCTGATAGTTTTGGATTGCTCTTTTACATTACAGAGCACCAAAACAGGTGGAACAATACAGAGGGAAAAAATTGTTATGCATGTACATGTATTGCACCATTACAGTTTTCAAAGAAGGAGCAAACAATGTTTTTCATTTAAAAGGAATCACTGACCTTGACAGTCCGAAACCTTCCAAACCCTTAAACAAATCCATATGTATTTCCAGCCCTGAGCTGATCCATGGGTGTTCGCTTGAAATCATGGTGCCTTGGTTTGATATTTATAGGTAAATGCTTTACAGTAAGGATAATGAACTCAGAAAGGAGGGAAGCAACATCAATCCCAGGGCACATTCGGTTTCTTAGAATAAATCCTTATAACCTGGTAGCACTGTGATCTTGTGTTGCTTTTTGTCCCTCAATTTTATCATCACTGCAGTTTGCATTGCCGTCTCCTACTGTCTCTGTGGGACTCAGGTTCATAAAACAGTGAATGAATTATATTCACCCATTTGTTTAGTTTTATCGTCTGTGGCAGATACGATAAGGAAAATAACTTTGTGTAATAAGGAATCTGTGACTGATGCTATGTAAGCTGGAAACAGTACAAGTCATGGCTGCTCCTGTGTGAGTAACTGAGTGCAGTTTGATGTAAAGAATTCATACAAATGTACCTGATTTGTGGCATTTTTGCAGCCTGGAACCACAGCCACATTTCATTACTGTTTCCTTGGTCTCAGTGCTTCCTAACTGCTTCCCCCAGTTCTCTGATGCTGCTGGTTCCTGCTCACTCTCTGACCACACAGCTGTAGCTGCCTCCTGGCTACAGGTGAGGACCGGAGCTACTGCAGGACTCAAGCTTCACTTGTCCCCAGCCAAATGGTGTTTACCCCAGCTTTCCTGTAGAGCTGAATCCAGATGCAAATGCCTGTTCCATAAGCAGCTGCACTTCCCCTGTGTTATTCAGAAAGGTTCTGCACAGCCTTTGTAGTACAGCAGAAATGGTCACAGTTGGTCCCTAGAGAGATCCCGCAGCCTGGAGAGGGCTCCACACTGCAGCAGGGGGGTATTTCCTGCAGGAGCTTCAGCCAGTGTCCCCAGAAGCAGGTTGTTCATGAAGGGAAAGGGCCTGGGGAAGGGCCAGTACCTCAGCTCTCTTCCCAGTGGGCGGGCACTCTTCAGGGCATCTGGGATAGCTGCTTCCTCTTCTTGATCGCTCTCGGCGCACATACAACACCAATGAAAGGGGGGGAAAGGTGTTTTAGTGAAAGGTCTGAGATTTGGGAAATGTCTCAGGGAATTTTGAAGTTTTTTATTTCCATTTTGAATATTTTTGTTCTCCTTAATTACTTAGTAGCAGTCTTTCCATCATAGAGACCAACTGATCAAGGGCAATAGCAGAAAATACACACAGGTCTGAAAGTGAGGTTGAGAGTTTGGCCATTTTACACTGAGAAAGGTGAGTGCCTTGGGGGCAGTTGGGCAGGTTTGTTTGTACAGTTTTGACTCCCTGAATGGAATTCTGTGTGAAGACAGGATGAGGTGCTCCTATCTGACCCTGCACCTGGAGAGGTTGTAGCTAGCTGGGTGTTGGTCTCTTTTCCCAAGTGACAAGTGATAGGATGAGAGAAAACAGCTTCAGGTTGTGCCAGAGGAAGCTTAGATTGGATATTAGGGAATATTTCTTCATTGGAACAGGCTGACTAGGAAAATGGTTGAATCCCTGGAGGTATAGTGTAGATGTGGTACTTAAGGATATGGTTTAGTGGTGGACTCAGCAGTGCTAGGTTGATGATTGGACTTGATGATCTTCGAGGTTTTTTCCAACCTGAATGATTCCAGGATTCTGTTCTATACTTGTATGTTCCTGTGACACTGTGCCATGACTGTTAAGGGCTGACTCAGTGCTGGAAATTCAAACATATAATACTCATGCTCTAAAGAAACGAAAAATTTATGTGCTAATAATATATTTTACAGCAGTTCTTGGAGTATAGGAGGTGGAAGCTTAGTAGCCTGCCTGGAGTCCAGTATCCCTTTTAGTTCATATAATATAATTAATCTTGCATATTTTCCTGGATCTCTGGGCATTAATCTGCCTGTTTGTTATGAGGAGAATAACACTACCCTTCTTTACCAAGCCCAAACAATCCAAGATTTTATAGGCTAAGACCAACACTTCGGCTTCTAACTGGAAGTTAAATGGCAAGCAGTGAGGACTGTAGATTTCTAATTTTAGTGTCTCTCCACTGAATCACTACATTTAATAATCAAGCTGCATTCTGCCTTCGCTTCAGTGCCTGAGCTGGCCCAGAGCAGGGCTCCACGTGGAGCGTATTTCAGCAACCTCACTAATTTAGTTAAACTGGTGGAGGAGCTGGTCAGTTGAAACAAAAACCCCACAACACCCACAACACATTGCTGTGTATGATTTGGATGTTAAGGATGGGATTTTACGGCAGCTAAGACTCTTCAATACATTTGCATATATTATGTAAATGTCCTTGAAAATATATTGACATATATTAAACATGTGAACTCTGTAATTTGCAGTACAATCTTCTACACTGGAGGAGTTTCCATGTGGAAGGGAGTTAAGTTTAGCTTGAAAATGTACATGGTAAATGTTTGTACAATTAGGCAGACGCACTAACTATAAGGCTAATTATTTTAATTGATTCATTTCAGTTGTGCAGACCAGTTCTTGTAATTGCTTGACAAATCTTAATTGATTAGTTTACTTTTTTTGGAAGGCATTATTAAAGCGATCATTCCCTGTGGGGAGCTTCATTTCCAAGAGAAATGTATATCATGTATAGCTAATGTCCCAGGCACTACCGCAGTGCATGCTGTTCAGGGACAAAGCGCTGCCAGCCCAGGGAAGCTTTCTCATCAGACAGTACTAAAGGTGCTCAGCTGAACGGTGTGGAAAAGAGTTGCTCCTGCAGTGAGCAATTCTCAAACATCCAAGTGCCCGTGTGGGCCTGAAAATGGCTGAGCAAAGAGCAGAAGCTGCCGCCACATGGGTGTGTGTGCAGAGGATGTGGTAGCAGGGAAAGCAAGAGCTGCATTTTCTGCGTAGGAGCAGCCTGAGACGCATAACTTTACTTAAAATGAAGGTTGCAGAGAGCTTCACCAAGGAAACAATGCTTTTCCCAGCAAAGTCAACAGGAAAGTATTCCAACTATTTCAGAGGAGGAAACATTTTGACTGAAATCTTTGGGTCTGCATATCTTTATACAATAACACTGTACTTGTGCTCCATGAGTGTGTGCGAGCCTATCTATACTAGCTGAAACTTCCAGAGGAAGGATGTGAAAGTTTCTGGTATGTATTTTTGGTGGTTGTACTAGTTCAAAGTTATTTCTTTAAATGAATTTTTCTAAAACCAAGGAGCTCAAAAGGCAGTGCTACATAAGGAAGGCTCATGCATTGTTCACAGTGGTTTTATGGTTTGTGAGATTGGCACATGGATTAAAAATTGTGAACCTGTTAACTCACTTCAACACAACCTTCCTACTAAAATGCAACACCTTTGTCCCAGATTCAACAGCCCCAAGAAACAAAAATTAACACTAGGAAATACATTAATTTCTTTTTTGAAAATGACAGAATAGTTTTTTTTCAGAAAACCAAGGAAAAAAAAACAATCTGGGGCAAGAAGCAAGTATGAAATGCTTTAGCCCAAGTGGATAAAATGAGATATAAGCAACTGAACACAGAGATTTATCATGAAAAATGTTAAGCAACCTTATCTCTCTGGTTTGCTAGCAGCTCCATCTGTTATGCACAGTAAAAATACTGAAACCAGAGAAGCAAACACAGCAACAATCAACTTTATTTATTGAAATAAAGATGCATAAAACAACACTCCTATATCAAAATGTCCTAGAGGAAGAAAACCAATCTCACCAGGCAAGGTTTCCCAGTACTGAAACAACTACGAAGGGAATTGCTGGAGGCAAAGAGCTGCTGTTGTGTAGGAAGCGATATATCCTGAAATACAGAGGACAGAAGGATTTCTGACACAACAGAGGCTTTCTATAAAATATTCCAGGTTGTATTTTCTATGGCAGTATTAGAATTCTCTTTATTATTCTCCTTTCTTGAAATGAGCTGTTCTGAAAGTACACTGGTCAAAGTGATTTGCCCTTTCCCTAGGAGATTATAAAGTGGGAATCTATTTTGATGGTTAATCATTAAATGGACTCCTTTCCATTTTCAAGAACAGAACGTTTCCTAAAAGAAACGGCAAGTGAAATAAAATGCTATGCATTCCAGCAACCTTGGCTTGCGAATAAGCTGATGGTTATGCAAGAAATGGCACATGTGGATCAGGTACTATCTGAATAAGCAACTGGAATGATTCTGTTTACAAATAGTGAGCTAGTACCCATGGCATGTTAGGAAACAGGCAACTGCTTCTGTGCATGTTGTTATCATCTGGGTTATCTAAAATATGCTTTCTGCTGCATTTGCTGAAGGTAATAACATTTATTTGTTCTACACATTCCTGGACAACTTACTTCAATTGGAGGTTCACTCAGGATGTCAGTAATCACACTGAAGTATAATAGTCTCTTTTCCTGGAAAGAAGGAATCTACAAGAACAGCCTGATTCAGCTCCCTTCCCCAGCATTGTTGAAATGAGGCTGTACAAGCACTGGTACTTCCTTTTGTAGCATTCATTGCAGATTCCCTAAATCAAGGACTAATTTCAAATCAAAACATTTCCCAAAGCAAAAATCAGTCCTACAAAGGCAAATAGATCATTGCATTTGATTCAGGGAACTTCTGATCAAATACAAGAAACTACCTTCTGCTAACTAGTTCCTTTTATATGTAGACATTATCAGTGATACAAAATACTGTACATAGTTCTGCTAAATTTTGTAGCCATCTGCTTAGCTGAAGCAAACTTTGTATTTTTTTTCTGGAAATATGAACACAAAGAAATCAATGTGAATTAAATATTTGCAGGTCTTGTGATTGCATGTCAATGCTTGTGTCCTTATCCAGAAATTTCTTTAAAAGAGCTCCTGAAATGATCAGAGTTCCAGTATAACACAGCAGAATATGCTGAATTACTTAGCTGCATCACCACATGTGGCTGGTGTGTACGGATATGTACGTGCTTGTGCACGTAGGGAGCAATTTCTATTATACAAAACACAGGAAATAACAAGGGTGGAGGCTCTGCTCCACCAAACAACTGACTAATCCTGATAACCCTGGTAATGACTCTACTAAGTTTCAATAAGACCCAGGTGCCATCCTGCAGTCAAGAATCAGGTCCCAAGATACTTCCGCTAGTCTTCTGGCGCTGGCCCACAGTCATTCTGTAGAGGCCTCAAATACCATGTAGTGAATGAACCCTAACCTGATTTCCTTGTAATGTCATCACAGCTTGGAGTGGCTCCAAAACTACCACGATGCTCAGAAGAGAAACAGCGTCATGACACAGACAGGGCTGTGCTCTGTCCTGCAGACACCCATACTCTAAACGTTTAGCATGCTTCTTAGCATGGCTTTTGCCTACACCAATCAGTGGTCACCAGCAGATTGCTCTGGCGTGATTTGAGGCCAGCATAGACCAGTTGTTGCAGGCTTCAAGATCTTGTGCTGGGGTCAGGGTCTTGGAATGGGGGAATTAGATGCATGGATATAGACTCTATAATACCACTTATTCTACTTCCTAGGACCAGAGAATGGTCCCTTAGCCTGTCTTACTCAGATCTGAAAGATGTGAGGCCAGCTTTTTTATATGCAGCTTCTGCATCATTAAGCACTGAAACTTTAAAACTCACTTTAAACATGAAAGTTGGCATTTTGCCCCTATAACATTACCCCTACTCCCAAGAATGGATAAAACCAAATGAACTCTTACCTTCTTTCACATTAACACTTGAGCTGCGCTCACTCCAGTCATAATTCAAGGAACTGTTCTGTAGTTTGGAATGAGCACAGCTAATGCACTAGTTTTGTTGCCAGGGTTTCACTAATCATTTTCATCTCGAGGAAGATACTGGGAAATGTGAATGTGCCATGTTGTTCAGAAAGTCATTATGCTCGTAGACTGCTAGTGTCAAGTACTGTAGTTGGTCTCCAGCACCATTGATCTGTCTGAGCTTGCACAGGTCATGGAGGTTGCTGAAACCATCAATCTTTCTCCTTATTTCAAATGTGAAAGCACATTTTTCTCGCTTCTGCCTGTTATGTCTGAGCTCTACAGATAACCTTGTTGCCCTGGCTTTAAAAGTTTGGATTATTTGAGCATAGAACCATAGAATGGTTTGGGTTGGAAGAGACCTTATCCAGTTCAACCCCCTGCCACATGCAGGAACACCTTTCGCTGGTCCAGTTTATTCAAAGCCCCGTCTAGCCTGGCATTGAAACCTTCATGCTTTTTGTTTTGCCGCGTGAGGGCCACGAGGATGATCAGGGGACTGCAGCACGTCCTGTGTGAAGATAGGATGAGAAAGTTGGGGCTGTTGAGCCTGAAGAGGAGAAGGCTGCGTGGAGACCTCATAGCAGCCTTCCAGTATCTGAAGGGGGCCTATAGGGATACTGGGGAGGGACTCTTCATTAGGGACTGCAGTGATAGGACAAGGGGTAACAGATTAAAACTTAAACAGGGGATGTTTAGATCGGATATAAGGAAGAAGTTCTTTACTGTAAGGATGATGAGGCACTGGAATGGGTTGCCGAGGGAAATTGTGAATGCTCCATCGCTGGCGGTGTTCAAGGCCAGGTTGGATGGAGCCTTGGGTGGCATGGTTTAGTGTGAGGTGTCCCTGCCCATGGCACAGGGGTTGAACTGGATGATCTTAAGGCCCTTTTCAACCCTAACTATTCTATGATTCTGTAGCATAAAAGAGGGAACTGAAGTTTTCCTGTGAGATCAATGCTCCATGTAAATCTTCCAGGAGTTCATCTGAGTGAAAGATTTACGTAATTTCCTGCACTCACCTCCATATAGCCAGCTCCAGTTTTATTGAGATTGGTTTAAACTCGCCTTATGCATCCATATCAGAGGTAAGTATTCCTTCAGATGCTGATAAACCTGTGTTGACAGTCTAATATAAGCAACTTTGCTGTGGTGAGAGTGAGGTGGGCAGGGAACCAATGCCTGTGACTTTGCCCCTTTGTTGAACCTGTAGTGCAGTGCCTGAGGGGAAGTGCACAGAATCCTGTCTGTGATGAGGATAATCTCAACCCAAGTAAAACTGGAATTAATCTTCTCTGTTTCACTGGAGAATTTCAGGTTCTTACAATGCCAGTGGTACAACCCCCATGTAGCATTTGCACAGGAGGCTCCCTCACCCCAGTTATTAAATCCACCCAACTACATCTTCTTTATCTTTTTGACATTTGCCTTCCATTTCCAGGGGGCTGCAGTGTTTATCAGATTTATGGACTTGTACCTCTGTAATTCTCACAGAACTGGAAGGTCACGAGTTGTTCTACTCATGAACTCTCCAGGCTTGGTACATGGAAAAGGTTTGTAAATTGGTTTCTTCCTTTTCCACTGTGTTTGTGATTTCTTGAGGACACCATTAACAGATACAGTATGATTTTGGCTTTTTTGTTGTGATGGAATGAACACCAACACATTAGCATGGATAGCTTCCACCTAGGTAGAAACAAGCCTGTGTCTATAGGTGCCTGGTTCAGCTTGGTGCTGCTTATCTGAATGTTTACTGGTGAAAGAAAATGAAGCTCCTTTAGAGCTTCCATTAGAACTAATTAGGTCCATCATTGCTTTATTGGTTGCAGTTGCTTTTGTATACAATAAATTGCACATATACAGTATGACCCCTTTGCCTTTTCTCCTCACAGAAAACAAAAATTGACTTTTTCTCTTTCCCTGTGTTCTCTGAGGGTGGAGACCATACTCAAGGCAGATGCTAGTTAGCATTTACCAGCTATGGTCCTGGTCTTGAGATTGATGTAATACTTGTAGATAATTCACATCTACAGGTGCATATAAAATGAATCCAGGGCAGGAGTCATGATTTTCAGAGATGGTTTTATGTTCTGCTTTGTTTATTGAGTCAGATTGTGTGGCCCTGAATTCTGACTACTGCTTATGGAATTGCTAATCCAGCATCTTTTGGTCAAGTTCTGTTTCCTTCTGTCACATAAAGCCTTTGAAGTCTTTCATCACTAATACAGTACAGCTGCACTGAAGCATGGTTGGTCTCCAAGACATTGCTAAGTACCTGCTCATTTTGCCTTTTAGCTCTGGCATTAATCTCCTGTTTAACTTCCTTATTCTACTATGAAATTTGAAGGTGTCTACAATGCTGCCCAGCGTTGAGCTTGCAGTACTCTGCTGAGATCCTTTACAAGTATTGTGAACTTATGGTTCCTGGTTTCTGAGATTGCAACAAGGCACATCATAGGGCATTAGGGCGTTAACTTTTACAGCCACACATAGTGAGAAAATTGCTTTCTGTTTATCTTTGTCTATAATCCTATTTGCAAGAAAATAGGGGCTCAACATTTTTAACCTTCTGAACTTTCTGTGTGCTTTCAGACAGCTGCTATGTTTTGCTATCTTCCTCTTTTCTAATCAACCTGTTCATGAAATGTTATCTTCTATTCCCAAACAGAATTTCATTCCTTGAATTACATGGACTGAATATAAAAGAGATAATATTTAATCTCTGTCTGTATGAATAACAAACAGTGCATTCATCTATCACTGGTCAAAGTGAGCACTGGATATGCATCATGAGGGTTTCTTTTAAACAATGGATCCAGCCTGAGGAATGTGAAATATCTGTTATTTTCTTTTCAGTCTGAACTTCTGATTGGGCTCATGGTAAGTCAGCTTCACAGATGGAATGTTAGAAATACCAGTAAAAATGCCAAAAGTAGGGCACTGCTGGTCATATACAGAATTTATAGTAGGCTAGTAGTGTCCAGCTTTTGTTAGCCAGTTTTGCCACTCTGTTTATACAGTTACATCTAAAATGTTAACTAATGATGCATCATGCTATTGTGGCTTGTGTACATCATACTATATCACAGACGAGACGCTCTGCAGCTGTAAATCAAGAGAGATTCAGTGGCATCTACAAAGAAGCATTGGTTTATTTATCAGTATATCAGCTGGAGATCTGTCAGTTTATATGGACATACATTCATACATGCAATAACTTTAGATATCCCCTACATATCCTGTATATCTACGATCATTAAGTTCCTTACACGTGAAAAGGAGAGTTGATAGATGAGGTATGATGAGGTATGATGGTCTAGGTGATTATGTGCTTTTATTTTACAAATGACACCGCAGATCAATGCAATAAGCCAAGATCCTGCACCACAAAAAGTCCAATACTGATTCTGACAAGGAAAATGTGTAACTATATTATACTATATTGTATCATATCATATCGTATCATATGATATGATATGATATCATATCATATCATATCATATCATATCATGTCTGTGCACACGTGTGTATGAGCTTGTGAGCGCATGTAAATATGTCTTTAGAATGTACACATGTGCTATGCAATATACACATAGTATCAATATATGCAATATACACATAGTTAGAGTGTCATACGGGAGAAGCTGTATAGGCAGCATGAACAGGAGCAGAAAAATGTGTGAAAATAGATGTCTCCAAAATATCCCTTGCTTCTCCTGACTGCAGGTTGCCAGTGTTTCCTAGAGACTGCACAAGCTACAAGGTTGTGCATTATTAAAAGGGAAGGCACATAAATCCCTCATGAGGATTCAACATGAATGTGCTCTTTAAAGAGAGGTTGGTGATGCCTGTGCTTGAATGTGCTATAAAACTGTGCATGTGTTGAAATCCAGCACTTTTCCATGCAGCACATGGATGCCTCAGAAACATCTCTGGCCAGATACCTCATTCAGTTTAATTCTTCTCCTTGCCAGGACTTTTGTGAGGCATATCATGCTAAATGCAATGTGCCCTTCAGCTTCCTTTCTGAAGCTATCAACCAGCTCTATAAAATACTCCACTGCTCGCATTTACTGGAGGATATCAGCTTTAATGTAGAATACATGACAAAAAATTACTGTATGGATCCTGATTATCTACACAAAACAAATATGAACTTTGTTAGAAGTCTTTAACATTTGTCATATTCATGGATACTTCTGCTGTCATCCCGCCCTGCTCCAGGCAGTGTATGGAGGTGCAGGAGGTGAGATTGGGGCATCAAATTTAAAGACACCCAGCCAAGTGCATTCACTACAGCCTGTTACAGACACAGCTATAGCTTTGCAGCCCTCTTTTACGGCACTGCTTAACATGATGCTGAGAAAATTACGTAGCTGTTTTGAGACTGCCACAACTCAAACTTTACCTGCAGGACTGAAAAGTTTCGTGATTACAGGATCTGTTTGTGGCTACTGTCTTTGCTTGGCATGTGTGGGTGCAGTTCTATAGGTGTTTTCTTCCTGGCAGTTACCAAGACTGTGGTTCCGCTGACTAATCAGTGAGTTTCTGGAATTGTTCTTTCTGTGCATTTTCTGCTCAGAGATTAAGCTGAGCAGAATGACAGCCCTTGATCTGCTCTCAGTTCAACATGAGGGAGGAAAATTAACACAGACGTGGGTGGAAGAATCAAGAACTGAAGTCTAAATCAAGAGGAAAGGCAGGTTTTGAGATGGGCTGATGAGTGATACAGTAGGTTATGAGCAGTTTAAGGAAGAAGGATGAGGTAGCACAAAGAAAGGCCATCTCACATCATAAAATCATTAAGTAGTTTGGGTTGGAAGGGACCTTTAAAGGTCATCTACATTGGTGGGTGAGTGCCTACATTGCTTTATTTTGGCTTATTTTGACCACCCATTGCTGCTGCCTTGCCTAGGACATCTCAGAATAGACATCCAGTTCACTATCTCCACTGCTAGATTTCATGGGTTACAGCCACTGAGCACCACTACATGTCAGATCATGTATATGTGCTGGACTAAACATCTCCATGTCCCCTAGAAACTGGTTTACCTGCAGAGGGAGAAGAAAACAGATCATCTACACGTGCAAAGGTGCTAATGACCTACAGGAATAAATTAATGTCAGTAGAGTAAAAGTGGATCAAGTTTGGACAAACTGAATACTCCAGCAATGAGTGTGGAACATTAACAAAGACAGAGGGAAACACATGAAACCCCTCTACAGAGTGCAGGAGTTAACAGATAAGTAACTCACTAGTGACACAGAGATAAGCTACGTAGGCTGTCAGCTCATGATATATTCATCAAGCCATCTCAGCTTAGATATGCTCAGTAAACCTATGCCTTCTAAGAGTTTTTACCATCTATGCAGTATGTTTTGGCTATTTCTTCAGCTCCTGCTAATTTCAGAGGAGTCTATAGGTACATTGCAAATAAAAGACAAGGGACAATGTGTGACCTCTCAGAAAGCTCTGAGGAGAACTGGCTACCCTGGATTTGGAGAAGCAGGCTGAGGACTTCTTTGCCTCAGTCTTCACTGGCAAATGTTCTGACAACACCACCCAAGTCTTGGAAGGCAGACACAGGGACTGTGAGAATGAAGACCTTAGGCCCACTGTAGGAAAGGATCTGGTTCGAGACCGTCTTAAGAACCCTGGACATGCACAAGTCCATGGGACCTAATGAAATTCATCTGCGGGTCCTGAAGGAGCTGCAAATGAAGTTGCTAAGGCACTGCCCATCATATTTGAAAAATCGTGGCAGTCAGGTGAAGTTTCAAAAGAATGGAAAAAGGGAAATAAAACCCCCAATTTCAAGAAGGAGAAAATGGATGACTCAGGGAATTACAGACCATTCAGCCTCACCTCTGTGCATGGCAAAATCTTGGAGCAGATTCTCCTGAAGACATGCTGAGGCACATGGAAAACAGCAAGGTACTTGGTGACAGCCAGCATGGCTTCACTAAGGGGAAATCCTGCCTGACCAATTTGGTGGCCTTCTAGGATGGGGCTACGGAACTGATGGACAGGGGTAGAGCAGTTGATGTCATCTACCTG
>JANRGW010028247.1:0-20370 GCA_024733675.1 Psilopsiagon aymara
CTCCAGGAGCAGAGGGAAGAAAAAGGGGGAAGTGAGTGAACAAACTGCGTGGCTGATTTATGGCCTAAACCACAACAGTCTCCCAGACAAAAGGCAGAGGTTTGGGGTTGATTTCCTCCCTGCTTTGCTCATACAAACATATAAAATTCAAAGTGAATGATTCCTTAGGCTATGGATAAATTTTGAAACATCCAGTATCAAACACACTTGTTCAAATTCAGTTTTAGTATATAAAAGGCATTACATTATTTCAAGGAGAAAAAAGAAGAAAACTTCATTCTGAAATATAAAAATGAAAAAAAAAAAAAATATCCAGCTTTTAAATCAAAGTAGGTTGGTAAAAATAACAGGTTTTGGTGACAACTTGCACATTCAGCAAAAATGTTAAAGCCTGTGAGGTCTTTTAGCGCATTTCTGATCCTGTTTCTTCTACTCTTATGAATACATCCATCATTTTATCTTCTCTATTCATGTTAATTTACACACGCCTCCTTGGTTTGTCACTCCATCCCTACCTCTTCCAGAAAGAAATGGAAGATGTCCTGGTATATTTAGTTGTTAATCTCCTCAGGAGATTTCAGTGTGATGGCTCTTCTTCATAATGTTGTTATTTTCTTTGTAGTTGAAGGCAAAATACCATAAATGTACAAACCCCCCCCCCAAAAAAACCCCAGTAAAGCAAAGGCAGGGAGGAAGAAAGTAATAAAGGCAATTCAAGTACTAGCACAAGCATTACGGGTCCAGGTAACTACTGGTTTCCCATTTACTGAAGTGGGAGATATAAAGTCAAATATATGCATATTTCCTGTATTTATCCCCAGTTTGCTAAGAAAACTATGGAAAATCCCTTAAAGGATGCTTGTCTTCTTCCACAGTGGTGAAAACTTTGGCATTTAAACTCTTGATATTTAAACTGAGGCAAGATGAATATCAAAGCTAATGCTCTTCCTAAAGTGTATGATGTAGTAGCCACTGGACAATGCTGACTTCTCCACATACATTTTTTCTAATGCCTGCATAGTACTTTATCCATAGGAAATCCCTTGGTGAAGAAGGAAATCTTAATGATTTAACCCTAATTAAAAATAAGGGTAAGCGTTGTTTCACCGTGTATCCCATGTATGTTTCTATCTATGAAAATTCTGAGTTGAAAAAAAAAATCAGGATTATAGATAATAAAACTTATATTAAAATGTGCTTGTAAAAAGAAGCTAATTTTGAGGAACTGCAGGTTGAAGGATACATTCAGTTCAGGTTTAACTTGCAGAGAAAGTTTCATGAGGCAGCACCAGTTGCTTCTTTGTTTTCAATTAGTTTTCCAAGTAAATACATTTTAGCATTTATCATGTAGAAAACATTTTTCTTCTGCTGTTAATCTTCCAAATCCCAGGTTTTACCTTTGCTGATGATCATCAGCTGTGGTGACTTATTGCTAAAATTTCCATATCTCAGGAGATTTTACTTTGAGTCTACAGTAAAAAAAGCCCTGAAAGTTTCATCTAGATGCAGTCTGCTTTGCCAATGATAGAATGCATTTTTGCCCCCAATCAGAATATATTCAAAGTTTGTCTCAGTTCAAAACGTCCTCACAAATGGAAGTTCTAGATCTTTCTGTTTAGGGACACACTCCAGATGTGTCAAATTTTATGCGTGCTGCCCTTTTTCTATATATTTTTCCATTTATAACAAGAGATACTGGTGATGAATTCACTTTAAATATTTTAAATAGTTTAATACTCCAAAGATACTTATGTCAGATGATATTGAACACTTTGTGTGCAGTCAGCAATACACAATCAATGACTGATCACAGTCCTTGATTCATATCTATCAATCACATTGAGGAGTATGGTCTGTTCCTTTTCCTTCACAGAGACATTTCTTTCACTACAAACCAACATAGTCCACTGGGCGACAGATCCTGCCAAGCTGCAGTGAAAAGTGTTGTTGAAAATTCATCAGCTCTCATCCAGCAAACACATCACCTTCCCTTTCTTTCCACAGAGTTCATCCAGAAATAAACCATGAGTTTAATTATGTTAAAGATAAATCTTCCACAGGCAGTCAATGGTGTGTGTGTGTGTGTGTGTGTGTGTGTGTGTGTGTGTGTGTGTGTGTGTGTGTGTTCAATTTCTGTCTGCCTGAAGGAAACAATAGAAGGAAAAAGAAATGCGCATTTAGCTACTTACTGGTAACATAGGAGAGTAGCTCTGAATAGAAGAACAACTTTGTGCTTTTGAGAAAAAAGATCAGCACGTGATTAAACATCCCTTTGCAAAGGAATGAGGCAAGATCCTATAATCAATTTTAGGGTTTGTAGTTAATATATAACCGAAACAAATTTTTTTTTATGGGGAAAAAAAAATTCTCCTTCTATTCCCCAATATTCTGCACTTCAGGCAGTAAGCTACAAAGCACAAGAAGACGTAACAGTGCCCTGCAGCTCCAGCAAGTTTAATCTCATGTCGCTTTCCTATAAATGACCCTGAAGGTAAAAGACATTGAACAATCAGTTCAGAAAATTACTCTATTCACTTGGTGTGGCCAGAGGTCAATGCATTTTTCATAAGATTATGAAAATAGAGGAAGTAATGAGATCTTGTGCTATTTTTGTGTGCCATACACACGATAATAAAATGTAAGTATGGTGTGAAGGAAATACGGATAGAAAATCACTCTAAATATCTGCTGCAAAAAGTAGCTTGGGAGAGCTGATTTATGTCCAAGGACAGTCATCCTAAAATCCATGGAATTATAAATCAGAGGAAAGCGCTGATTTCTTTATCTGCATGTAGTGCAATTACTATTTTTTGTTTTTCTTGTACTTATCATACCTTTTGTACAATTTGAATATATCTTACAAAAAGTGGGATTTAGAAGTGATTTAAAAGAATAATATTCCACCTACAGGAAATCAGCACATTTCAATATATTAAAAAAAATCTGAATAACTGTTGAATAGAACCAAAGGATCTGCTTTGGCACTGTTTATAGACTGAAGCTAGACATTAAGCAGTAAAGAGAATAGAACAGGAAAAAAAATCGTGGCTTGTTGGACTGAAGTAATTATTTCTGAAGAGAATTGATCTTATGCGGTAATGTGGTATCACAGGGAAGGTAATATAAGGAGGCTTGAGGCTCAACTGTTTTTGGGGTTTTGTTCTCTTCTCAGGGTTGGGTATCAAAATGCATTTCACACACTAGATCTGAAGGTGTGATGCATCACACCATAATTTCTTCAGAGAACAGGTGCAGTACATTATATGGAGTCTGTTTCCAGTCTATAGCACTTTAGAGAAAGTCAAACCTATCTCAACTACAGTGTGGTACCGCATGGAAATGTGGCACACTCTTTAATTGTCTCAGAGTAAAGTTTCAAGTGAGTAAAAAAATGACACTATTTTAACATGGAATAAATATGAAAGTATGATATTTTATTTAAATAAATATTAGATAATAAAAGATAATATATTGTAAATATGAAGCAAATAAAAGGTAATATAATGTAATTTTAAGGAAATTATATTGGCAAGGCTGAATAATCTTTCTTACAGTTGTGATTATTGTTTTTTTCTCTTTTGCTTTACCCAAGCTTTTTTCTACATTAAGTCCAGATCTATTTTGTCAAAATAACTTTCTAAAAACCCACTGAGTTTGGTATGTAATAGAATCTTCTAATAAATCCTAGAAAAAATCAGTCATCCTACTGTAAGTTGATAACTGGGTCCACTCCTTGAGTGTTCTTCTATGATTGGTCACTCTCTACAACAATCTTTTTAAAAATGAAATTGGAATGTTTTCCTTTCCCACAAGCTTGTCATGAAGCAAACCCCTTTGGTATAATTAGGCATTCAGATGCACTCAACTATTCATTTAGAGCCTGCTGTACTTCTAGGTACAGTAGTTGTGCAGTTAACTACAGAGTTTAGATAGAGATCATCTACCATTTGGGACAGAAAAGATGTTAAATGAGAAAGAAATCTTTGATGATTACAGAGTCAGGTCATACAAGACCTATTGTGATATTAGGAAAAACTGTTGATGCTCCCACTTAAGTAGAGGAGAGGCAATACTACTAAGGTCAAGGTGATAAAACTGTTTCTCCCTGTTATGGATATATAGAAAGGACACAGGGTAAAGCAGGAGAGACAGGTAAAGGTGGTTTAAATTGTGGCACAATAAAACTGGATGCCAGGGAGAAAGAGGAATCTTTTCTTCAGCCCATGATAATATTTCAACAACAGTGTTTAGATGGACATAGGGAAAAGAGAATTTAAAGAGTTGGTTTGATGGATTTCATTTTTATTACTCCTAACATAATCAGTATAAGAAAACAATTAATTCCTGAACAGGCAGCACACCTAGAAAGACCTTGATGATACTGGAACCCAGACTTGCAATAGTCCTATTTAGACTGAGCTAGGAAAAAAATACAGAGCAAGAGAAAGTGGAAGAAAAAGACATAAATCAAGTCTGGCTAGATTGGGCAGTCAATTAGAAATTCTAGGAGTCTTTTTGCTTCCTGCCTTCATAAAGGCTAAGGCAGTGGTTAACCTGGAAATGTTTTAATTTCTATAACATTTGGGGGGGTGGGGAATGGGTGTTTGAAGAGCTGGCAGCCAAAGTCATGGTTTGGAGAACAACTGCACACTTGGATTCAGGAGCAGGCAGAAGTCCCCCATGTGTTTTAACCCTGGAGCTTTTGCTATTTTGTTGTGGTAAGAATAACAAAAAAGAAAGTGTAAAATAAGAGGGATTCCATAAGGCAGGTAACTGGTTCTAGTGGAAACACAATGTGTTTAAGCAGGAAAGATTCCTTCCTCCTTTAGGAACTGTGCAAATATGACTCCACTGAGAAAGCTGGGCTCTCAATTTCACCCTTGTGTCTCTTGTGGTGTTTTGTTTCCCTTATAATAAATATTTCAAAGCTCAGATTTGCAAAATATTTTCCCATCAACTTTAATTATTAAATCAAGTAAGATAAACACGTAATGGAGAAAAGATAGACTTCATATAGAATAATCTTCAGGGAAAATGCATATGGACATTTTCAGAGGCTAAGACTATGTGCTTTTAATAAAAACTTATATATTTTTTTCTCCTTAAATTATGCATCATCTGCAATAGTCTATAAACATAAAGACAACTTCCTAAAATATTTATGACACATCTAAAATATTAATAGCAATAGTAACTTAATTCAAATGAAAAATAAACATATTTACAGCATGCTCTTTTTTGTGATGCTAAAATGATTTAAGACACTGCAGGATTTGATAAATTACATGGTCCTCACATTTTATTTGTTACATAGAACTTCAATATACTGTTTTTAAAGTATATTTAACACTAACAGCATCACATCCCACAGAAAGTACGAATGATTGAGCATGCTCAAAGGTACTTGAGTGAAACTAATCTCCTTATATTTGGCGTTACGTCCTGATCTTGCCGGAATAACCAGGTAAAGAAGTAATAAAACAGTTAGGTTTGGTAAGTAGTACTAATACATACACACACACACATATATATAAGTGAGTGGTATTATGTGTCTATATGCAAAAAATATGTGCCTTTTATAAGATATTGACATGGATGTTGCACGTGTTCAGTTTTCTTTCTAAGACATTATAAATGTTAATTCAACTGCTGAAAATGCAGGAGAAAAAAAAGGCTGTAAGGTCAGAGCAGAGAGTAAAGTTCATTATTGGTCATTAGACATCATTAGTCACAACACAAGAAAGCAAGGTATCTTTCCAGGTTCTTTTTATGGAGGATGAGCTGTATGCATTGTTTAACAAATAGTTAGGTGATTTTTAAATCAAACTGAACAGAAATGTACGAAGAAACGTGTAGCAAATTACCAGGAAGTTCCCATGAATTCTTAAATGGACTAGAAAAGGTTTCTGCACATTCTTGTAAAATTGGTTCATCCTTTTGACAAGTAAAGACAATTGCATGCACAAACCATTATTCAGAAAGTCCATGAATAGCTGCTTGCAAAGAGAATCTCCCCAGAGAATCTTTCTGCATATGCCTATTTCTTTTATAATCCAAGTATTTCCTGTTGTCAAGAGGTATACTGGGTTACGAAAAACTTTAGCCTTTAGCCTCTCAGTAAGGCAATTCTTTGGATGTTGCAGGGAGAAAGCAAGATTTAAGTAACTAGGCACTTTATTATGTTTGTCATCTGTCCCAGACTTAAGGTTGAGCATATGAATAAGTTATCTGCTGATATAATGCTTTTGGATTTCATTCTGCAAATTGCTTATCGAGAACTCTCAGGTTCCAGTGATCACAGCAAAGACTGTTTAGAGAACCATACACTTATTTTTCCCTGGTTTACCACTTCTGACAGGTGGATTTTCAGATCTTTCAACTAAGAAATGGCTATTTTAAACTTTTGAGGTAATGCAAAGTGCAGTAAAACCACATCCAATTAAAAATTAATTCCCCAAAAGTGTTAACTTATGGGTCACTCATCTTCTTAAGAAGCCATAAATAATGTATTCATTACTAATTAGCTGCATCTACATTGTCGTCATATCTCCTATTTAATGAGCAACATGACAGAATGATGGTAATTTAAAATGATATGACTTGTCAAAAATAGTCAATTAAAGGAATTCTCTTCAGGAGGCCGTAATAGAGTTCAAGACAGGATTATGCCAGAAACAATTGAACTTCCTGTCTTGAGGTACGTTTTGAGATCTCAAACTTCTTGTGTCCCAAACTGAGACTAAAACAGTGGACCTGTTTTTTGTAAGAAAGGCAAAGGCACATCAGTTTGGGTCAGTCACTCTGTATATCCTTATTGCTTATATTTCAAGTATCTCCTGCAGTGCGCTGTCAGCTGATTGCAATAGAAGAACCATTAGTATAGCAGTTCTTAGGTTGTTGGAAGAAAAATTAGATGGTTTTGGAGAGTTTTAAAGTGTGAACAATATTCCCCATGGTCCCACGATGTGACTTCTGGTGACCTCGGGGCATGAACAGTAAATGGCTTTGAATATGGCCATGGGCAGACGTCTTTCTCTTCAAAACACCTATGTGAGGAAGAAGTTCACTTATTTTCCATATGAAAAGATAGCTCCAGGGGTATGTTAAAACTTAAATGAAGTTAAGAGCAGGATTCATCTCATGTAATCCTAGCAAATTGAATTGGTCAGATGTATTGACTACAACAAGGATGTGAACATCTAGCTCATATACAGACCTCTGCACTGCAGATTTCTAAAATGAGGCAAGATGATTGCTATCACAAAAGCCTTAAGCTATTCAGCATAAATATGTTTCTATATTTCCCACTCCTTCAGGAGTGCACATGTGAATACAATATTTTATTTCGCTCTCAAGACTTATTAAAAAAATTGTAATTATTTATAAAAGTAGGGATAAAATTTTCTGATGCTGGAAATGTAGAGATTATTTTTTAATATATATTCCTAAAAACTCCTAACTTAAAAACCTCATCAGTTAAAATACTTGATCGAGTCTTAGAATCATAGAATAGTTAGGGTTGGAAAGGACCTTAAGATCACCCAGTTCCAACCCCCCTGACATGGGCAGGGACACATCACACTAAACAATGCCAACCAAAGCTCTGTCCAACCTGGCCTTGAACACCATCAGCCATGGAGCATTCACAGCTTCCCTGGTCAACCCATTCCAGTACCTCACCACCCTCACAGCAAAGAATTTCTTCCTCATATCCAATCTAAGCTTCCCCTGTTTAAGTTTAAACCCATTACCCCTTGTCCTATCACTACAGGCCCTAATGAAGAGTCCCTCCCCAGCATCCTTATAGGCCCCCTTCAGAAACTGGAAGGCTGCTATGAGGTCTCCACACAGCCTTCTCTTCTTCAGGCTCAACAGACCCAACTTTCTCAGCCTATCTTCCTCCAAGAGGTGCTCCAGTCCCCTGATCATCCTCGTGGCCCTCCTCTGGACTTGCTCCAACAGTTTCATGTCCTTTTTATGTTGAGAACATCAGAACTGCACACAATGCTCCAAGTGAGGTCTCACGAGAGCAGAGTAGAGGGGCAGGATCACCTCCCTCAACCTGCTGGTCACACTCTTTTTGATGCATCCCAGGATACAGTTGGCTTTCTGGGCTGCGAGCGCACACTGCAGTGGGCTCATGTTCATTTTCTCATCTACCAACACCCCCAAGTCCTTCTCCACAGGGCTGCTCTGAATCTCTTCTCTGCCCAACCTGGAGCTGTGCCTGGGATTACCCTGACCCAGGTGTAGGACCTTGCACTTGGCATGGTTAAACTTCATCAGGTTGACATCATCTCACTTCACAAGCGTGTCAAGGTCCGTCTGAATGGCATTCCTTCCTTCCAGTGTATCGACCGAACCACCCAGCTTGGGGTCATCAGCAAACTTGCTGAGGGCGCACTCAAATCCCACTGTCCATGTCACCAACAAAAATGTTGAACAAGATCTGTCCAAACGCTGATCCCTGAGGGACACCACTCGTTACTGGTCTCCAGCTGCACATCGAGCCATTGAGCACAATTCTTTGCATGCGGCCCTTCAGCCAGTTCTTTATTCACCGAGTGGTTCACCTATCAAATTGATGTCTCTCCAATTTAGAAACAAGGATGTCGTGTGAGACAGTGTCAAACACTTTGCACAAGTCCAGGTAGATGACATCAACTGCTCTACCCCTGTCTCTCAGTTCCATAGCCCCATCACAGAAGGCCACCAGACTGGTCAGGCAGGATTTCCCCTTAGTGAAGCCATGCTGGCTGTCACAAACCACCTTGTTGTTTTTCATGTGCCTCAGCATGCCTTCCAGGAAAATCTGCTCCAAGATGTTGCCAGGCACAGAGGTGACGCTGACTGCTCTGTAGTTCCCCGGCTCACCCATTTTCCCCTTCTTGAAAATGGGGGTTATTTTTCCCAGTCCCCCTTTACCCCCCTTTTTCCCTCCTATTTCTTTTCCCCCTTTTCCAGTCATCGGGAACTTCACCTGACTGCCATGATTTTTCAAATATGACGGACAGTGGCTTAGCAACTTCATTTGCAGCTGCTTCAGGACCCGTGGATGGATTTCATCAGGTCCCATGGACTTGTATACATTCAGATTCTTAAGACGGCCTTGAACCAGATCCTCTCCTAGAGTGAGCCCAGGGTCTTCATTCTTGCTGTCCCTGCATCTGCCTTCCAAGACTTGGGTGGTGTGGTCAGAGCATTTTCCGGAGAAGACTGAGGCAAAGAAGTCATTAAGAACCTCAGCCTTCTCCAAATCCAGGGTAGCCAGTTCTGATAGCTTCTGGAGAGGCCTCACATTGTCCCTAGCCTGTCTTTTATTTGCAATGTACCTACAGAATCCCTTCCTGTTACCTTTAACATCCCTAGCTTAGTTTAATACTAACTGGGCCTTAGCCTTCTTAACCTGGTCCCTAACTTCCCGCACAACATCCCTGTATTCTTCCCAGGTCGCCTGTCCTTGCTCCCACCTTTTATAAGCCTCTTTTTTTCCTTTGAATTTTCCTCAGCAGCTCATTATCCACCCAAGAGGATCTCCTGGCCCTGTCACCAAACAAGCTTTCTAAAAGGAACTCCTAATTTATGCTAGAAGTTAAAATTTTATCCACAGTCAATACTAAAAGAATCCAAGCCAGTTTGTTTGGAAAGCTGATTTAGGATACCCAATGAAGTGACCCACCTTTCTGAAGACATTATGTGTATAAAACACATCTACAAAACGTGTATGTTTTGAACAGGAAACTGAGCTGTTGACATAAGTGTCCACACATATGTCAGAATGCAGGAGCAGGAAATGGGAGAGAGCATGTATAAAAAGATCATGGAGTGCCGACATGACTTATTTTAGTGGTTACTTTTAAATTTTCATGGCAGTTTAGCATGGATTAGCTCACATTCTCAAAAGGTCTGACTGAAAAAACAATCTTCTCATCTTTATTGAAGCGGTATGTCTAGAGAATTTACAGGGGCAAGCTTCAGAGAGCAGAGGAATAGACTAGTTGTCTTTGAAAGGTCATTATTTTCATTATTTTACATTCAAATTCTTTCTTTTGCTCAAACAAAACATTCTACATCAGAAATGTATGATGATGATGTGCATCTTTGCACTGTGAGCACTCAGAGTTAGACTTGCAAGAGATTAGATTGAAATCTACTGAGTTTTGTGCTCAATTTATTTTCAGGTCTTTGAATACTTTACTTTTTTCAGTTCATGCTTAATTAATTGTCTGTGAAGCTCTTAAACAGCTTTACCGTGAACATAACGTGGTTCTAACAGACCTCCCGAGTTTTTGCCTGAATAGATAGCTGTGCTCTCAAAGAGCCCATCTGCAGCATTTGTTAGTGTCAATGTGAGATGTAAGCCTGCAACCAGGAAAAAAAAAACACCGTGACGTGGTATTCAAAAGGTTTGGTTTTGAGTAGGTTTTAGAAGTTACTTCCCTTTATCTCCACTGGAAAGATAATAGTTTCATTAATCTAGAATTAGTAGTATTCCCAGGACCAATAAAACAACACAGAATTCTGAATGCTCTGAATCACTTCTCAAGACAACCGGGTACCTATTTTCAATAGTGCTCAAGTTTGTGTATTGCTGACTTGAAACACTCTCTAAATATCAGCATGAGATTAAAGCAAGACCTTTGTCTGCCTCTGATACCACACAACACTGGAAGGCTGTTAACTCTCTAGGAGTACATCTCGTCAGATAATTCAGCTTTGATCTATGCCTTGTATTGCGTTTGCTTCAGTTCCATAGAGACACTGCTATCACTAGGTACTGCATGCTTAACAATTTCATATAAATTAAATAAAGAAAAAGCCAACACACCTTAAAGTATTTAGTTAATTATTTAGTTAGCTAGTCAGCTCTTAGTGGGAAAAAGCACATTAAATGATGAACCCACTTTAGGTTCCCACTGTTCTTGGAAGAAAATAGAGAGAAGTTCACTATGTGGTGGTACAAATGCTATTTCTGAAAAGATATATTCATTCTTGTTGCCAAAATAAGTGGCATTCTGTAAATTCATATTAATACTTGTACATCTGTATTCTTCTATCACCATAGAACAGACTTAAGATTGTTTTAAAGCTTTGGTATTAATTTTCTTTTGTTTTTAATCATAGGTTTTCAAACTTTTGCAATTTCTGGTCCCTAATTATTTTTAAGGTGCATATCACCATATAGCAAATTTTACATGTCACACAGAGGACTTTCTTTTGTTAATTACTTCTTGCAGAGCCCTTCAGACTAACTCACTAATTTCTAAAGGTCATTAGGTGTTGGGCTAAAAATCACTGCTTTAAATAAATTGATTGTATTGTTTTTGGTCTTAACTCTGAATATTCTGGTTTATCTATTTCCTGATTCATCTTACCTGTAAAGAAAATCATTTATGAAATTCTCTCTAAAAGAATATTTTGCTCAGTTTCTGCCAAAGAAATTTTTATTTATGGGAAATAATGTAGGTAGAAATGTCTATTAATCCTAAAGTGCATTTTCCAGACATAGTTTATACTTCAAATACCAGCAAGGTGAAGGCCTGCATACAGAATACAGGCAGTGAAAATGCCTTATGGAATATATAATACAGCTCAAAATTTGAATAGAGATCTACTGAAAAACTTAGAAAAAGGAATAGAAAACCCTACCCTATCATATTTATTTAGTTGTTAAAGTCCCAATTTTGAGATTGCAGTCTTGCAAGGTTTCTTGACACATGGGACTAGTTATCTGCTAAGATCAATACTGGTACAAAGGATCTCATTCTGCGGTTGGGTACAGGGGCATTTAATACATCGAAGAAATGTGACCAAAGTCTTTCTTCTCCTAGACCTCTGAAAAAAAAAAAACCCATGCAGGCATATAAGTTAATACCATTCCTCAAAACCTATGTGCTTTTTTAATGCCATTGTGCTAAAAAAGTGGTGAATGAAGTTTCCAGGTAAATAATCTTTAACAATGAGAGACTGGCCATGAAGACACGAAGGTCTTGTCAGTGGTCCATTTGTTTTTTGTCCTGATCCTAAGAGAATCTAAAAACAGAAAATCAAAAGCACAGAGCAAATATACTGACACCACTTAAAAGCTTAAAAATTGTTTCAAACCCCAAGTCCAAACATTTAATCAAGATGTAGAAAAATTAGCATGTATAGATATGGTCTGGTTTTTAGGCTTTCTAACAGTGCTTTTTCCTTGCTTTTCTCAAATAATATTTACAGATAATCCTAAAGTTTCTACTATGTTTTGATTTCATTGGAATATGGTTCCATTGCCATTTCTGTAGGCAGTTTTAGAATGCAAGCAGTCTCAATAACTCCATGCTGTGGACAAAGAGTTGACACTGGAGAATATAAGTGACTTGTCCTCAGCCCCAGCACAAGTGAACAGTTCTTCACTACTGTGAATACTTCACGGCAACTCTAGTTGTTCATTTGAGAGCGTTACCTAACCTTCAGTTCTTCTGTCAGGCATTTTTTCATGTTCTTAACAGTGCTGAAACAGTTTAAGTTATATATCATTTATGTCATTTTGTTACCTTTCAAACTCAGATTTATGATGCTCTTATCTACATGACTGGTAAGAAACGTTTGATGCAGTATGTTGGTTTTATAGCTCTATGCACAATTTGGTGTGTATCTCCACAGCATGAAAGTAGTACTGAATAGCTGATCTATATTTTCACTAGTTTACTGAATTCCCTGTAGGTTAGAGCTTAACCTCACCATTGCGTGAACCTAATGCCCTTTAAAAATCTGATCTCTAAAAGTGTATCATAATGCCACTGTGTGACTTGTGTTCTCCTCTAGCATTTCTATGTTAAAGGTTACTTTTCCTCTCCAAAGATTCCTTAAAGTTTGAAGTAAATTGCTGAATTATTGTAATTGTCAGAATCATACTGAAAAAAAAAAGGAAAAGCCTAAAATAACAACCATAACCATCATCGTCATTTACTGTGTAACCAAACTCACATTTGTTATGACTCATGATTGAATGTGGAGTATTGGGCATTGGGCTGAAACGAGAAAATAACAAAAAAAAAAAAAGCGATTTTGTTAGAGCATGGAACTATTTGGTCCATTTATTTCCATATGAGCAACTGCACCCAGTGTTGAATTTGCCCTCAGGACTGATCTTAGGCACTAGAATGTCTGATCATCTCATAGAGTGTAGGGTTTATGACGGCTTTTGATTTTTCCAGATTTTTCAGAAAATAATTAGAATATCTCACAGGGGAAAAATAAAGCCTCTGTCAAGAAAGAAACATACAGAAAGTGAGGAAGCAAGATGATTAGGAGAAAGGAGTATGAAATGAACACACAATGTCCATGTTTAGCATATAAATGTATTTGAATGTGTAGATCTATTTGCATCCTCAGTTGTACATGTGTGTAGCTTTATGCGGCTGTGCACACACACAGAACTTTGAGATAAAGCAAGACCAGTGACACTAGATACTTCATTGGTCTTTTAAGGAGGAACTGTTTCAGCAGAACACCAACTTTCTGTCTTTATCTGGGCTGCAATAATTCCCATTTCTGCCTTGTTATAATAAAAATTTTGATACTAACATGTTCTACTGGCACATTCCACATCTTCAACAACTCTCAAACTTCAAATGATGTACTCAGTCCAGTGCTGGAAAGTCTAAAACATGACTCCAAACTCCAGATACATCCTCAAAAGTGACTCACATCAGACTTGATGATAATTCAAGAGCTAAATGTTATTTTCTTCATGTGGAAATTAGAAGAGGAGAGCTGTTTTATTGCACTAAATGCTATTGATATCAATAGAAATTTTGATTCTGGATATTCCTGGAAAGATGTGAACTGCCATCTGGCTACCATTTTTTAAATACTGTGGAAGAAATAAAACTGGCTTCACCAGATGATTATTTTTCTAAAGCAAAAATTCTTCTAATTCTTTCTACTGGATTCATACTGAATCCTGTCTCCTAAATTGCAATATATAAGGTGTTCTATCATCAACGCTTTGTTAAAAAAAAATGCTATGAAAATGCTTCACAGATTTAAAATGCAATTTTACAACCATATTTCTAAGGTCAAGAGTAATTTCACTATGAATCAGCATGTCATTTCATCCATAGACCACAGCCAGTTTAAATTATAGCTAGAGAGGAAGATTATGAGTATTGTCTCTGTGAAGACTGATGCTTTATTTACTATTGATTGAGTAACATTCATTGAAGTATTTATTTGACAAAATAAGCATTTACTTATAGGGAGATCTGCTATGAAGAAGTCTTCCAAAGGAAAAGATAACCAACAGCATTAGATGGATAGGGTAATTCTGGGTTTAATTAAAATATACCTCTGAAAAATTTTGTTCTAAACAACACTGCCAACCTCAAAAATATAATTATACAAAAAAAACTTAAACATGCCTAATTTCATATTTAATGTAATTTTTTATATATGTGCCACAGTATACTTTGTGGGGATCATCTGTTAATTCCAAATTGTTTGATGAAGGTACATTTTTTCAGATGTGATAATTTCTTTTAGTTTTTCAGGTTCGTACAATAGATAGAACTCAATTTTCTTTTCTGATAATTCAACTTTCCTGAGTTAGAGACTACTAAAATGGAATCATAGAATAGCTAGGATTGGAAAGGACCTTAACATAATCCAGTTTCAACCCCCCTGTCATGGGCAGGGATGCCTCACAGCTTTTAATTGTGATTAATCACATTTGATAAATCACTGCTTTGATTTTGTGGGCTCCTGACATTGCTTTTACCTTAAATAAACCTCATATTCTTAAGGTATAGGAAAAAGACAGAAGAAAATATATTCATCTCACAGTAGCAGAAAGTTGGCTAAAGGAGCCAGTAATCATTTCTGTCTCAGCTCTCCTCTACTAAATTAAATGCAGTAAGACACAATATCACTGTGAGTCTGCCTACTGTTTTAGGAAATAATGGCACGTGCAAGAAATCTTTACACTGAATATAATAAAACAACAAAAAAAAAGAGAGAAAATATTCAAATTAAAAATATTCACAGGAATTATGAATCTTAGGACAAATCTCAGCTGAGATCCAACTATTTCTGTGCAGAAGGCATCAAGCTAAAGGGGTTGCAATGCAGGTACTCCATAAAGCAACCTCTTCTAAACAGGACTCTTACTGAGCAATCCCAAAGTTCACCACATTATCACCTCTAAGTTCATGGAAATTATTTACCGAGGAAGCCAGAGGTCTATAATGCACAATAACAGAAGTCAGCCTGAGGGAGTTTGGCTGTAGAAGCAAAAGTTCACATCTCAGGCTGCCTACAAGATCCATGGGATACCAGAGAGAAATTCGAGGACCAAAATACTCCCATTTTCACCATGATTAAGGCAATAAATTTCCACTTACACTTTTTAAAATATTAGATGTCGAAACACCTGAAACTCCCATTTTTTACCCAGTGTTCAAAAACCAGTTTTAACTAAAAATTGTTAGCCAACCTGCCTAGCATTAAGGAAAAAGGTAAAAACTAGACTCCAAACAAAAATTCAACCTCAATATATTATTATGGTATGTTGGAACTCATTTTGATTCAAGAAGAATATATGTAACACTTCTCAAAGTCAGCTGGAGCTTCATTCATCCATTCTTTCTGATAATCACTATCTAGACATGTCCGAAAACAGTGATGAACTAAAACAAAACCTTGTGCCCTCAGTTACCTTTCTCAGTACGGGCACAGATTATACAAGCATCTGAAAATATGAGAACAGCCATAATCACATCCATGCATCCCAATATTCAGTGCTGGAAGGAAATTTTATTTCCTTTAAAAACTTTGGGCTGCATTTTTACTGACATTTTCACTGCATGTTTACTGACATTTTCACTGCATTTTTACTGACATTTTCACTGCATTTTTGAGCCCATGGAAACATCCCTGAGAAGTAACAGCAGCAAGTTCCACAACTTTAGGTGCAAGTAGAATGAAGATAGTAGCTTTTCTCATCCAGTCTGTACTTTTCCACCTCCAGCTTTCATTTGATACCCTTGTGATTGTGTCAGAAAAGTCAGTGAACCATTGTCTGTTCCCTCTTCCATGTCCTCTCATGGTACTCCTGTCATATGTCATGCTGCTGTTGTTGCCTACATCAATCATGTATCATGTCTTTGCCAAGTCTCATGCCTTTCCTCAGGTGAAGTGTTCCAATCTGTCTAGGTAAACTTCAAATCAGGAAAGAAGTATTGAAGAATTATCACAGAACTGCATCTTTTGCATATTGCAAACCTTTCTGTCTAGAAAATATACTCCAGAAATATCATTCTAGCAATCTCAATAAAGATACACTTAAAAAAAAAAAAAATCACATCTCATGTCTACAACTTTATGTTAATCTTTGATGTCCATAGTCTCTGTTGTGCTTACAAGTTTCTCATCAAAGAAGTGCTTTTCTATGAAGAGTGTAAGATTCCTCACATGAAGTTTCAAGAGAGTAGTAATTCAGTAAGATGTGAGAAGCTTTGGCCTATCCCTCTTTGTGCTGGCTGAGTATATTATTCTGTGTAGGAGTCACATTGGAATAACTAATAAGGTGTGCAGCCATGGAGATCAGTGCTGTAATTCCATTGTCATATTAAGGCAACATGACGCAACAGTATCAACGAAAAAAACATTCCCACTATCTGAAAACTCACCTTGGTCAAAACTAACACATCTTTTTCCTTGATAAAAGTTACTGTTAACCTGGATCTTGCACTGGTTGGAGAAGCTATGTGTTACACAAAACAGGGGACATAATCTGAAGAATTATCTGTGAATCCATGTATGAGTCCATCACTGGAATACGACTCTTTTCAGGTTCACACGTTTTGTTTACTCATTTGATTCTCAGACAGGGCTACTTGCATGCTTCAACTATTTCCATGCAAATGCTTTGCTGGATGCCTCTTCAGGGAGTAAAAGGCCTTTTGCATCATTTTCATGCCTGGCTGCACAGCACAGTTTGTAAATCTATAGATTCTATGAACCATCAAACAGAAACAATTAATTATTATTATTATTACCAAAGTGAATACTAGAAAAAATCCATAAAGGCAAGTATTCTGAAATAGTTATTTTGAAATAAATAATAACAAAAAATAATTAAAAGGCCCACTGCAAGAAAATGCTAAGAAGTATATTAATTACATTATTATCTTGTCCTGCTGATGTTGAAAACCCATGACTACCGATTTGATATGAAAATGAATTTTGAATTCTAGGCTGTATCTGCAAATCTGGATGCAAATATGCGGAAAAGAGAGAGGATTAAATCCTGGCACCTCAAAAGTCAATGGAAAATCTGAAGACAATGTCAAAATTCTCCTGAATTTAATGAGCTCCACCATATTTCAAGTTCAGAAAAGCCATGAGGCCACAAATTCCCATTTATATGCAGAGCTCATGCCTCTCCACAGTGCACTGGGAAGGAATGGAAATATGAAGTGTCTCATTTTCTACTGATCTGGAGATTATGAGAGGTGGTAGAGCACAAAAATACTATCATGAGAGAACGTTGTAAAATTTGAGTGGATACTATTTTAAATTCAGTATGCCAGAAAATATAATGAAGAAGCTAATTTTGCACCATGGGCTAAGTAAATGAAGTATCATACAAATCACCTGGAGTTTTTCCACTCTGCATATTTGGACTCGACAAAAATATGTTCAGTGAGATCACTGAAACAGCACACAAGCCCAAGTCCTAGATAATGCTCTAGTCAGAGTTACTACAAACTGTGTCGAAAACAAAGCTGTAGGCACAAAGATCTCATGTGGATTTGAAAGTCCATATTCAATACTTTTTTGTCAATTTTATTCTCTGCAGGAGAAAATAAGGACTGTGAAAAACAAGAGTTGGTGTAGAAACTAAAGCGTTTGGGGGGGCTCATAGTTAATTATAGTTTGTTTTGTTATAACTACTTCTCCATGAATACACATAAGCCTAAATTTCCCATTATGGTTTAATTATACAGCCATTAAAAGAAGAAAATTGCTAATGAAAGCAGCTATGAAAAATGTGTATGATTTACAGAGTCACACATAATATACTACAGATATTTTCAAATATCATAGTAAAAAGATTACTCTGAGGATTTCAGCATCAGATTTAATAGCTTTTATACATTATCAAACCTTTAATTATATAGAATTATGAAGAAACTGGAAATGGAAGCTCATTTGTGCATCATTTTAAGTAAGTTATGCATCTGGTTTATTATAGGATATGAGGTGGGCTCATTCTTTCACCTGAACTGTTGTTTTACCATCTGGACTTTTGAGTCATAAACTTCAAAAAAAATTCATTAAGGCATGACATTAACCTTCAAGACAAGGTTTTCACACTCTAGTCTTCTAAATTTGCAATATTGGCAAGCTACACAATTGTATTTTACCTGTTAGTAACATTTCATGTAGTCAGTGTTTGTCACCTGCAATAGATCAACTTGATATTTTGTGCATGAACTGAATAAAGGTTTCTATATATAATAAGGAACTCATATGCAGCTAATATAAACCCAGCATGCTCTGCTACAAGACATATATTCCCAAAATATTTATTTTACCAAAAAATAAAAGGGTAGGGTTTGGTCTGCATTTTGGGTTTTCAGTGGGTAATGAGTGTTGTTCAATTAAGTACAATTCCATAATGTCACTTTATTGGTCATGCCCTTTTTGCTCTGCTTCTCCATCAATATTTGCATGTTCAAACAACAGCAGTTCATGGATACATGGATTAATAATTCAGAAGCACTCTATACCAGTGCACAGAAAGTTTTACTGGACACATTTCTGGCATTGTACCAGCAGGAATTAGAAAGCACATAAACCCTTGTGATTTTTTCTTTTTCACAAATGAGAAAATCCTGTTTGCCTCCAGGCTGTAAGTGAACTGAAAATCACTCTTTTCTTTGGGGAGATTGAAGGCTACAGTATTTCACAGATATCCATTAGCAAAAGGCAGTAGAGTTTTCTCTTCACAGGCAAGTGGACACTTAACAGCCTATGTATTTAAAACAGAACAAACAAACAAAAAGAGTTTAAAAATTATGGGTTTCCCATAAAAACCTTTAATGGACCCAAACTGAAGAATGTCTCTTGTCTGATGATGTCTACTGGTGAGAAATGACTTTTCAAATTCTGTTACGTCAAAAACAGCAAAAGAGGGAAGCAAGAAGTGATAATACAGTGACATGAACCCTTGAGGTGGAGGGGTAGGAAGAGAAAACTGGGTAAGAAGTACAGATAATTCTCCTTTGCTGTTTCGTATTTCTGAGGAAGAAAAAGATATTTAAAGGAGCAGAAAGAAGTTGAATAGACATAAAGGAAAATATACTGATTTTAATTAACCTATAGCACAAAAAAAAAAAACCAGTTCACAATAAGCTGAGGAGCAGAAAAGGTGACACAGTGTTGCCTGATTTTCTATTTTTGCATATGCATAAGTATAAAAAAAGCAATCAACCAAGATACTGAAATACAGTCAGTGTACGCATTTACTTTTGTCCTGCATATTTTTGCTGATTAGCTAGTCGAAAATTTTAGCAATACTAATTTCTAGTGGTCAGCCACGGTCAACAATAATCAATCCCCTGAGAGGGAGCTGTAAAATGGGGACCAAGAATCAAGCTATCCATACATGCAGAATTATGAATGATACTGTAAAATGTGAGCAACCGTTTCAAAGTGGCAACTGCCATGTCAAAAATGACATGATCATGTTTAAAAACAGTATTTTCCTCTTGTTTGGTCACTCAGGAACACAATGAAAATATCAAACAAACTGTATTTGTTACACAAGGTATTGATTCCACATATATTTCAGTCACAATGAAATTTTTGCTTAACTTTAAGATTATTTTAAGTTACAATAAATAGGAAGTTTCTTCATAAACCTCATAGGTTTTCACTCAAATACAAATCAATGAGCTATTTATTCCGATTTAGCTAATAAATTACTGCCTTTTTTAACATAAAGAAGTGCTAAAAAATAAATGTGCTCCTATACATGTGTGTATAGCATTTCAGGATGAAATGGGTTACATATCTAAAACTTCACATTAGCTAAAACATACAAAGGTCACAAACAGGCTTTCCAGACTTACCCAGCACATTGCTCAGAGGAAATTCATGCTCAGGCCTGTGGCATCTTACACCACAGCTGGATTTGTTTTCCCATCCATATAGAAGTCTCAGTCTGGCAAATGAGCTTTCTAAGCAGGCCAAATCATAGAATCATAGAATAGTTAGGGATGGCAAGGACCTTAAGATCACCCATTTCCAACCCCCCTGCCATGGGCAGGGACACCTCACACTAAACCATGTCACCCAAGGCTCTGTCCAACCTGGCCTTGA
>JANRGW010028251.1:0-48687 GCA_024733675.1 Psilopsiagon aymara
GCCATCTTGCATTTTCCTCCCCGGGAGGCGGCAACGGTTTCTGAGCGCCGATCACCTGACACCGAGCTGCCACCGCCGGGTCCACTTTACCGTAAATACCCCAGCGCCAGCCCACCGCGCAGCACCGGCCGCCGGCGGGGGAAGGGCGGGAGCGCGCCGCCCGCGCAGCCACACAGGCGCACACACGTTCGCAGCCCCCCCTCCCTCCCCTTCAACCGGCTCCGCCATCCGCTCGCACCACCCCGCCCGATGGCTGCCGCCTGCGCCAGGGGGGCGAGGGTCCACCCGCTCCGCGCACAGGCGGGTAGATCCTCACTGCCTACACCACCGGCCCCCCCTTTCCTCCCTCAGGGAAGGGCCGCCTGTGTGAGCCCCGGGAGCTGCAACCCTTCCCCCGGGGGTGGGGGGGATACGGCGGCTGCCGCCTCCTGAGGGGCGGCCCAGGCCCAAGCCGCCCGCGGCATTGCCCAGGCCGAGGCCTCTGACAATTGAAGGACCCCCTCAGAATGACAGCGGCCGGGGGGAGGCCCTGCGAGCCCCGCCGCCATCCTCACAGCTACAACACGGTGTTCAGCCCCTGTGCACACATGCGGCTTCTCGCCCACAGGCTGACTAACGGTGCCGTGGGAGGAAGGCTTTGGGTGCGACGGGTAGGAGAAAATAAAAGGCGGTGTTTGGGTTTGCTCACTCTGCCAGTGTTGGCAATAGTAGTAGTGTGTTCTTGTGGAGGAGAGGCTGGTGCTTGGAGTCAGCCCGTTCAAAGGCGGTGGCAGCCCTCCTCATGGGAAATCTTGGACAAATTCAGGCTAGTCAGAATGTGCCTCAACTCTGTCTTCTGCTTCATCCATCTCCACATTCTTCATCATCTTAGTCTTTTTTGATGGGGGCTTGTGGCTACTGGATGAAGCAGTGTGTCTCTAAATCTTAAACCAAAGGTCATGTCGTATGTTCACTATTATGATTGATTTATACCTTGGCATAATTTAAGAGCCTCTTACTTCAGTTACATCAACTATGTTCATTATTCAGGCTGGAGAAGAAAAGGCTCCAAAGAGACCTTAGAGCAGCATTGCAGTACCTAAAGGGGGCTGACAGTAAGGGTGGAGAGCAACTTTTACGAGGGCATTTAGTGATAGGTCAAGGGGCTTTAAACTGAAATAGGGTACATTTAGATTAGATATTTGGAAGAAATTCTTTATTATAAGGATGGTGAGATACTGGGAAAGGTTAGCCAGAGAAGCTGTGGCTGCTCATCCCCATAAATTCAAGGCTGGGTTGAACAGGGCTTTGAGCAACCTGGTCTAGTGGCAGGTGTCCCTGCCCGTGGCAGGGAATTGGAGCTGGATGATCTTTAAGGTCCCTTCCAACCCAAACCATTCTAGCATTCTATGATTCATGACATTCTTTATTGACGCAGTGTCTCTGGATTTTGTAATGACCCTGTAATATTAGGTCATTGGTTTTGTCTCCTAATTTTCTCCAGTGACCAATATTATATTAAAATATGCCACTATGTGTATATTGCTGTATGGAAAAATGGAGGAAGGTCAATTCCTATACATCTTTCTGATGAATGAATTATAGCAAATTTGCCACAGTTTTTAGTTCATGGATATAAGAAGCAGAATTGTTTTTATGACAGGTTTATTTGTGTCAAACAATTTAGCAAACATCCTCTAAAATATGCATTTACCAAGCAGTGAATTGTGCATTAACATTCACTGGGAAAAAAAACCCCAACCAACCCAAAACAACACACCACCCTACATTAGCATAAAATAAATAGATGCCTTTTAACTGAAAGCATCAACTGTCTTTGCACCACAGAAAGGAAATTTTGCCAGTGAAAATATTAGCAGGATCTGGCACACTGCTGACTTTGTTCCCTTATATCCTTCAAAATGCTTAACAACTATTTCGATAGATGCCTTAGCTCCAAGAAGAGCATCCAATAGCTGTTGCTTCTATTGTATGTTTTAATACATGATTATATAGTGTCCTGGTTGCAATCTTTTTGCAAAACACATGAGCAGTTGCATCACAGCAAAGGATGTTTCACCACTCTTGCAGCTGTGCTGTGTCTTGACTGTTTTTATGGACCATAAGGGTATACCATCTCTTAGGTTGTCAGTGAAAGATTTCAGCTTTCAGCTGAAAATAGAGCAGGAATTTGGATAAGTAGAATCTAAATGTTGAATCTGGACTGAATAGCAGGATCCTGGCATTAGTGGCTGTACCCTTTTCAGTGTAATTGGATCGCAGAAGAGAATTTGCTACTCATCCAACAATACAATCAAAACATGAAGAAAAATATCAAAGTAATGGTGAAAAGAAGTTAATATTTGTGGCCTAAATGTCAATGTACATATTTAATTTTGTGAAGGTGATTTTTAGAGCATGGTGCATTTGCAGAATCATGAGCTGGTTTTCAAGTAGTATAAGAAATGCTATAACCTGGAGATATTAGTTCAGATTAGGTAATAATGTACTTCTGGGCATGTACATATATATTCAGTGAGGAGCAGGGAAGGTGAGTGATGTACAGACGAGACCTGGCAGAATATGCACTGTAAAATGACATTCTTTCTAAAGAATTTTGAAATATCAGACAATGTAATAACAACTATGGATAGGCAGCATCCTTGAAAAACAGGCCACTTAGCCAATCACTGATATAAATACTCTACTTATAAAAATGTCAGACAAAGTAAGTTTGGTCCACTGAAAGATCTTTTTGTGACCTACAAGAGCAAATTTGGTCTTGAGGGAGAAGTATTCTTAGTTTTTTTTCCTTATGACTTCTAACAAAGAACAATAAGCAGCTGTCTTCTTTCTTTCCCCAGAGGAACAGTGGTCATCACTACCTCTGGATTAGCATGGACTGGGATTTTCAGGAATTTTAAGTGAAACAATTAATATAATGCAGTTTTCTGATCTAACTACTCTTTGGAGCATCTTTCATGGAATGTGTAACATTTTATAGGGTTAGTCATCCAAATCAGAGCTTAATGACTGGCTTAGTTTTTCAATAGTACTAATTACCTATGATTTTCATGATATGGACTGAAATTAGAATCTCAGAATTGTAGAACAGCCCAGGACTGTTTTATGGGGAAAAGACCCCAGAAGGCATCTTTCAAGAGATGATCTGGTCCAGCCTTTCGTGAGAAGGGTAGCCTAGATGAGGTTATTTAGTACCTTGTCTAATGGCATCTTGAAAAACTCCAGTGATGGGCAGTCTAACATGTTCCTGGGGAGATTCCTCTAGTGAATGATTGCTCTCACTGTAAAAAAATTCTTTTGTATATCAAGACAGAACCTCTGCTGGTGCAAATGGCACTGTGGCCCCATGTCTTCACCATAGTCACAGGAATACTATAGTGAAATTACTCTTGAGCCTTCACTTTTCCAGGGAGTTAAGAGATGGTTCCTCCTGAGCCTTCTCCAGAGAGATCTAACTCCTCTGACCTCCTTATAGGGCATTTTCTCCAGCCCTTTGATTATCTTTGTGGCCCTGCTTTGGACCTTCTCCAGTCTGTCCACATCTTTTCTGAGTTTGTAGGGAGAGTTAATGAATATATATATAGAGAGAGAGAGAATTAGGTCTGAACTAAAGTAGGCACTTTAAACTGTTTTTTGTTTCTTGCTCTCAGTGTATAGTTTCACCAGAGAAATAAATAAATAGGGCAGTTTCCAGTCATATGCAGCAGCTGGGTATGTCCACAAGATGGCTTTACTTACTTCCAGGAGTAAGATATTTACAGTAAGTAAATATATAAATATTATTTCTATGAAGAAGGGTCTTTACTATTTCTTAAAAAGGAGCAAAAATTATGCATTTCTTGAACTCTCATATGAAAATAATTTGTATTTTTTTCTGGTTTTATAACAATTTTTATTTATGAATAATTTCTTATACTATTTAGCTTTTTGAGATAGATACATTGTTCCAAGTTTTAACCAAGAGATGGGTGTTTGTGATCAAACTTAAATACAGTTAATTGCAGTTGCCTTGGGGATGTAACTGTATTGGAATTAAAGAGACCCCAGTTAAAGGGACCTGTAAGAAGTGTAATAAGGCAAGAATCTTAAACACAAGGAAAAGCTTTCCTGGGGCTGGATGTTTGTTTCTCTTCTTCTTGTTGCTTTGATTAGTTCCTCAGTGAATGGGTTTATCCATATTCTTTCTAGAGTTTTGCCATAATGTTTTTGTATATCTTGTTGGAATCTGAATTCAGAAACTATAATTTCAGAGCCTGCGCTTTTATATTTTCTCCTCAAGATTTTTCAGGACCTCAGTGATTATGAGGGAAAAATGTTGCAGGGTTTGGGAGTTTGTGAAAGAGGAAAGCTACATGATGGAAGAAAAAAAAAGAAATCAAAGAAATGTGTGCTGTGACAAACACTAGATATTTGCAAAACCCCTGCTGAGGTTAATTTTTCTCATGGATAAAGGGTCTAGAAGATGCCCAGCTTCCATCAGATGATGAACATCTCTTATCTTCTTTGATAAGCACTTGTCAAAAACCCACTTGCTTTCTGTGGGATGAATACTATTATGTTTGTTCTTAAGTTTTATAATAAACTCTAAACTGTGTTCATATTGTGCCTGTATTGCCTTACTGTAACATTTCTGGGTTATGGGAAAAGGAAGATACTGGTTTATGGTATATGTTTTTCTCCCTAAAGGCTGCAATCTATGTTGCTGATAGAAAGCCTACCAGTAAGCATAACTACACCGACAAATCTTCTCTTTGTGAAATGTATGGAGATTAGATGAATCTGTTGACAATCCTGCAAATCTCTGAAAGTCCAAAGACTTCCCTTGGTCTTCTCTTTGAGAGATACCCTAAACCTGCAGTGTAGTTTCCTTCCTTGTGATCTGAAAAGCTATGCAAAGGTATGCATATGGTAATTTTTTGTATTTTGTGTGAATGCACTGGCTGCCTTTCCTCTCCAAACTCTTTACAGGACACCCCAGGATATAAAACTTCTCCATCCTATAGTCTCTCCTTCCCAACATCCTCTCTGGAGCTACGATATCCAGGAATAAAAGTAGCTTCACAATTTACCTCGATATTAGCATTTTATATACCAGTCATTTGGGGAGCAAATTCTAACTGGTAAATAAATACAGTCACCTAGTGCTTGCTAGATCTATGGAAATCTCAGCTATGTGAATCCCATGAATTATTTTAAGCCTGTTCTTTGAAGATTCTGTTTCGTTTCACTGATAGATCAGTAAATAAAAAACCAGTAAGTAAATTATTTTTGACTGCAGTAAATCCTTCTAGTTTCTATGACAGACACAAATATGATGTCTCTTTTCACAGAACAGTTCCAACCTTCACCACAAATTTTACATGCCACTTACTGGCTGCTTGAGGCTTCTCAAAGTGGCACCAAAATAAGGCTTATAGTGGGAATTTAGCTACAAATGTGATAATTGTAGAGGAACAGTTATCCAAATCTAATTTTATCAAATCATCTCTCAGTCATCACCATGGTATTTTTTTGTGCCTTGTCATGTCTGAGCATGATACCAATAAAACAATTTACCATTTCTTTATGGAGATCCTCTTTCTCATAAATGCTGTAAACAATTTGCAGCTCTTTAAAGTGGGATTTTAGTTTGTCACTGATAATAAAAGAATAAAGGGTTTAGGTTTGTTAAAAGTGCCATTAGTGCCACTTGCATTAATGCTGCCTTATACATCCCATTATTAGACTCTCTTTTGGTATGCTTAAAACCATACACAATGGGATTTGGTCTAAATTTCACCTGCTGAAGTCTATTTTGACCCAAATGGTTTCGTTGTAACTTCTAAAAAGTTCCTCAGCCATTTTCACAGAGTTTAGTGATAAACATAGTGTTAACAAGTTAAAAAGATCTTGTCTTTCAGGAGGACTAATAGTTTATCACTATTGCATCAGTTGTGATAGATCTCTGCTGTAAGAGAGGTGATTACCAGCATATAGAAGACATTTTAAGCAATGTCAGAGCAGACAAGCTTTAGGGAATTTACTGCAAGTACCAAAATAAGATAAAGTAGGTCAGCTTGCTTGAAAACTAGGTTCTGAGCAAATGAAGTAAGAAAACAGTTAGAAAGAGATTTAAAATGCAGATTGTGGGAGAAGGCAATTTTCTGCGGTACTGTATAAAATAAGGAAGGGTAGGAGCAAAACAAAGCAAATTGGAGTTTTTGTATACTTAGCAGTATTATCAGATTGCACAATTCACAATTGTCAGAGGCATAACTTTTGATTTCTTTGTAACATTTAGTTTGTTGCTACCTCTGAGGAATTTGACTAATAGATTTAGGAGGCTCCCAGCGATCTCTCTTAAATACCTTTGTAAAGATTTCTTTAAAAAGTCTGTTGAGCCATGTTTGAATCAGGTGTTTGTAATATTTTTTGTTTTATGAGTAACGATTTTGTGCTCTGAGAAAATCTGAGTGAATCTGACCAAATAGTAGTACTTTAAAAACTGTAACTTGCACAATCTGAAGCACAGAGCAGAAAACCATCCCAGCTTTCTTCTGCGATGAGGAATGGTCCTCCTTGTTGCAGACCTGATCCAGGCAGAGGGAAGGGATGTGGCTTCAGGAACACTTCTATTAAAAGATACTGATCCTATTTTGCATGTGAATAATGTATGTATCTATTGCATACCACATTACTTTTAAGTGAGGGGAGCGTGCTTTATCTTGTGCAACCTCAATTCATTCCCATATAAATATTCATTGTGACACAGTCTTCAACTTCAAACAAACAACTTCAGACTAAGCTGTTTGTTTTGGGGACTCTCTGCTCTTCATCTGAACAGCCAGCAGAGCTGTAAAAGAAGTCTCAGCTAGCTATAGGGACTTCTGGAACCTTGTGAATAATTGGGGAAAAAAATCTGTTTTTGAAGATATTTTTATGTTATTGCTTTAATGCAAAAACTAAAGTAAAACAAGACAGCAAGAAACTGAGATGAGCTGATGCATAAGGGGAGATCATCATACAAACTTAACTTGAATTTCAATATTAAACAAATTTTTCTTTCCATTTCAACCGAGAATCAACCTAAACAATCTATTGAATAATAGAATCATAGAAAATTCTTGTTTGGAAGGGAACTGTGGATATCACAGTTTGAATATTCGTTTTGGAGGCTAAGAAAAAGAGGAGAAACAATATCAGCATGAATAGACAATAACATTTGGTCCATAAAATAATTCTTTTCTGCAGTGCATTTTTTTCTGGGAAAACTGATGGAATTGTTAAAATTGGAATAGTCAATCCAAAAAGTAAATTAGAGTAAATCAGGATTGTCAGTTCCTTCCAAGACTAAACACTTAACAGGACTGAAATAGCTTACATGAGGAAACCAGTGAAAATAGGAAACATTTAATCAATCCTTATTTTAGAAATCAAGAAGAAAGAGCAGGAAGGAATATTAGACGAAGAGCACCATTTATAAAAATATGTTGAAATGATGTTTGTCTTAGGATAAAAGTATTGAAGTAGTTTTAACAGAAGATGATGTTCATGGAACTTTATGGCTAGCAAAGTTAATTATGATTTCTTTTTACTGAGAAATCCACTCAGTGGTAGAAACCCCAGAGCAATATTTATAACTGTTGTAATAATCTCTTAGTCCTGAGTCTAGGTTCCCAATACTAATTTAACTGGCCCGTGCATTAACATGGAAGAAGCTTTCCCATTCCTTTTTTTCCCCTTGTCTTACCCTTTTTCATTTCTTGATTCACTACTAAGGAAATAAATTAGTAACCTGAATTCTCAGCAGCCTTTCCACGCTTCTCAGTATTGGCACAGCAGAGAAGTTTGAATACCTCAAGGATCATGGCCTCTTCTGCATATCTCATTGCTGAGGAGAGACTGTCCCTTTCAAGCGGCTTTATGCCAAACCCAAAATCTAGACAGATACAAGCTTTCCTCTCTGCACAGAAAGTAAACAGACAGGATCATCTGTTTTTCTCATCTTCTGCTTTTCACTCTTTTTCAGCCTTCATTCATTGCTTTGAATAGAAATACCAGGCAGCTTTCAAGAGTACAAATATGCTTAAAGTCAAAGTACTACTAAAAATAGGCTCTAACTATGCATGCCTGGTTGTTCCTCAGGACAACATACATTCCCCTGCATTGCTTAGTTGCAGGGATATGTATGTTGACAATGATATTAGCATTAGATTTCTACAGTTTCTCATGAGGTAGAAGTTTTCAGCCTTGCAGAAGATCTCCCAAAAATTAAGTTCTGTAAGTGACAGGTGTTGGTAGCTGCTTTCCAGCCAGCTAGAACAAAGCCTTTCATCTTTCAAGTTCTTATTTTAAAGAGGTTATACCCAGGTGACACAATGGAGATATGGAAAGATTTGGTAGTATTTTATTAAAGATTTTTATTAGATCATCATGCTTATTATTAAATACTTCTACAACACTAAAGTGGTGTAGAGTCTATGAATATCACAGTTTCTCTTGAATAGATGCCTGCTCATGGCTGAAGTTCATTAACACAAGCTTATGCAGCTATTTGATAATTTTGGGGGTTTGTGTGCTAGTAGAAGAGCCACTGTGAAGATGTGAAAATGTGCACAGAACATTATTCTTAAGAATATTCAGAGGGTCTTTATATTTAGAAAAGAATCAAATTACAAAAAAACCCAAACTATTACAGGTAAGCAGCTTCAGAGAAGCATTTAAATCTCTATGGATAATAAGTATAATCAATACATAATTAAGCCCATGCATATTTCTACCCTTAAGGATGGCTTTTACACCTCAGTTTCGTTTTGCCTTAACTTACAGTTACTAATTTCCATCTGATTTCACATAAGGTATCTTTAAAAGCTGTGTAGTGACAGAGCTTTCTGACTGTATAGCATCAGACTTCTGCTTTCTGTGTATTAGTTTTCCTCCAGTGGCTGTTATGAGCAACTTCAGGTCCAACTTGAGACAGATTTAATTGAGCATTACTTAAGTTGGTTCTTACAGCAGTACATTGCAAAAATTTATACTTTATTCAGGCCTTAATGAAAGCTTTAATGTTATTTAAATGAAAATGTAGAATTCAGTCATTCTCCTGAAGGGACATGTGTTGGTTCTTAATGTAGAGTGCCTAAGTTTCAGTGTTGCTCTCTAGTCCTAAATTATGCAGATGATCAGGCTAGCAAGACCCTGAAACCACGGTGGACCATGAGGAAAATGGGGTGAAAGTACTTGCCTTGCATGGGCAGGAATTACAGTTTTGTTTCTTGCACTGAGGCTCTTGCAGTCCTACTGTGCTATCAAAGACCTTTTCTCGTCTTTAATAGTGGTGAGTGGCAAAGCCAGCACTGGAAGATGTCTTAGACATTTTTAATTGTAAACAATATAACCAGAAAGGCAAAAAAAGAGAGAAAAAGACGTGCTAGAAACTCTGGGAGGTTGATTAGGCTATGATTAGTTTGGCCTGAAAATGCTTAACTTCCTGTGATGTTAGTGAAGGAACTGCATATAGCACTTCAAGTGGAATGTATTTACCCTGTCTGTATGACTTCTTTATTTTCTTCACTATGAATATTGGTTAAAAGAGTTTTGATTACTACTAACTTTGTGGGCGTTTTTGGGTTGTTTGTTTGTTTTTTTTTTTCCAGGAACAGTGGTAGCAAGGTAAAACCAGGCTGTTAAAAACAATTAGGGAACAAAGGACCCACCGTCTGCTGCCTGGGTTTTGTAGGCAGAGGTGGGTTCTAGGGCTTTTCTGCCACTGCTGCCTCTAGGAACCCTATGTAGATGCCCAGCTGCTTGAATATGTAGCATTCTGTGGCCAGGGTTGTTTGACATTTCCTTATGAGATCTATGGGATCTGAAGTTCAAACTAGTTTACAACTATTCGTGGTGCCTGTAGTGTCATCATGCAGGGTCCAGAGGAAACCTTGGAACAGGGTCTTATATTTGTGATAGACTTCTTTTTGTAGTTGGAGACATTGTGCACTGACAGTAGTCAATAATCCTTGTAGTCAATAATTTTCATTAAAATCATGTCTCTATCTTTTGGAACTGGAAACTATAAGCATCAAGAGTTTTAGGAGTGCTGATGTGGGAAAAGTGCTCTAATTTTCTCACTCTCCTGCCTTCTGGGGAAAATATCTGGCCATAGTCTCCAGAGGATGTAGTCAGAGTTCTTTTGCCTTCTTTCCTCACCATTTTGGGAACCTGGTGATGCTTGTGGGAGAAGGGCAGCTGATACTATTCCTACAAGAGATAAGAAGTTCTATATCTGTGAGACTCAGTACTGTGGGTCAAATGCTTTTTCCTATTCTTCAGACATACTTTTTTTCTACTTCTTATTCAATATAGTTCCTTCAGGTTTCATTGAATTCTCCCTTTACTTAGTCCTGCAAAAAACTATACCTTTAAAGAAGCAGGGGTAACATGCAGGTTATTAGTACAGAGAAACTTACTGTCAAAAAGTATTGCTTAGTTGGATTTTGGATAATGAATGAAGGAATAGACTGTCAGAGTCAGGCTCCAGATGACTACTCCAAAACACCGGGCCAAAAGAAGACGAAAGAAAACAGCATATGGAAAGCAAAAGTGCCCTGGAAGGTTGTGTGGGTACAGTGGTTTGGGAGGCTGGAATAGATGTGGAGGCTTTGAAAGCCATAAAACTAGCACTGGCCATGTATGTTGTAAGACTAAAGTTACATCACTCACTGAAAACTTGCAGTGCAGTCATACATATGTTGGATATGGTTCCATAGTGAGAATTAGGAAAGAGCTCAAGATCAGTATTAAAAATTCCTGTGGGTTTTTTTTTTTTTTTTTTTTTTTGGGGGGGGGTGGTGGTTGTGTTTGGGTTTTTGGGGGTTTTTTTTAAGCCTTGTTTGCTGGGCTATTGTAAGGCTTGTCGGATGTAATTTGAATCCTGATTGTCAAAGCCAGAATCTTTCATCACACTGCTGAAAGTGTGATTTATATTTTGGGGGGAGAAAAAAAATCTCTAAAATTGCATCATCCTAACTGGCAGTAACCACTTTCTGTGCTGTTAGTAGTGTGTTTTTTCTATTAGATAATACCAGCTTAGAGAAAAGCTTTTGTAAATTGAAGGAGGTAGGACTATACATGTGCATTTTTCTACAGTGGGTTAATGACTAAGTCCAACATAATGCCAGCCAGTGCAAGCTGAGAATGACAAGGAAAGTAATTTCTTTAGGAAGGTGCTGTGTTTCTACTTGAAATCCCTAGACAGCCCTTATTCTTAGTTACAGATTATTCTCTGTCTGAGGCAATGAATCCCTTTTCTTCAAAACCACCATGCTATCCTTGTCTTTCTCTCTTATTTCTTTTGATGCATAAAAAAAATACATTACAGACCGAAAGTGCCATCTACAGATATTTTCAAAAACCTCTACAGAATGTCCCTTCAAGTTCATGCTTTTCTCTAATTTTGATCACTTACGTTGTGCTGCATAACATAAATACACAACCTTTTCCAGAAAGGTGCCAATATAAACCGTATAAATATAACGCCATGTTGCACTTTTTAATTGTGCTAGTTAGAATTTAGTCTATTTAGATGAGTTAATGGGTCGCTTAATTTCTCAGCAAGCACCTCCTTTTGACAAGTGCATTTACAAGGTAACTCTTGCGATAATGGAAGATTCTGCACAGGGTGTATCTGAAACACCACTGTGATTTAAGTAAAAGCAAAACAGTTTCTTTGGATCTATCATGATATCTGTACAATATGGAGGAAGAGGTCAGTTCATCCACAGTCCACTGTCACTCTGAAGTGACTGCTTTTTGTCAGAAGTCTAGTATATGTTAATCCCATTCATATATCTTTGCAAAGTAGCATTGTGGTACTGTATCCTTCCAGGCATGTTTAATATGAAAAGCAGCAAATAGTCTATGAAGGAAGTTCACAAGAAAGTGTGAATATTTCTCAAGTTCATGACTAAAACCACCATGCCACTTGAGAGCTTAATGGTTTGTACTGGGTTTAGTCAGACATGGAAATAATATGAACTGCCTGTTTGTTAAATGCCATTCTTGTGCAAGGCCAAGTGAACTTTAGGATTTCCAGAGTAGGAGCTGAATTGATGGGCTGGGTCAAATACAGTAATAAGGAGGGTGCTGAACCTGAAAAACTGATGAAGGGTTGGTCTGGACCATAAAATAAAGAAGGGGCATTTGGTGCTGGGTTTCCTTACATGGAGGCTAGCTAATGATGTTGAAGTTACATGAAAAGCAGGGCCCAGTGTCAGGCAGTCCCAGCCGGTATTAGCTGAATTTGCAGGAAAGCTGACAGTGATAAGTGGATGTGCAATTATTACTGATCATTTATGTCAGGTGCTTTTTTCTGTAAATCTTTGTGAACTGTGCCATTTACTTTGTATTCAAAGGCTTCTGCAAGGAAAATGCTGCCTCTGCTTAAGCCCTGTGGGTCAGTTGGCATTGGTGACATAAAGGAACACTGGATGATACTTCTGGAGGAACTCAGGCAGCAGAATGGGGAGCATACCAAGTACAGAGAAAGCTTGTGAGAGGTTGGAGAACTGTCTTAACAGTCCCTCCACACCCCCATCTGCTTAGACACTATGTAATTTTGTGGATGGATTCTCTGATAAATGAAACTCCACCATCAACAGCCACTAAGATAGATGGCATAAGGCTGTTTCTTCTGTCCTCCTTGTAGCTCAAGGTATTTTTGTTGCAGAGAACAAGGCTGCCGTAAGGAGCTGTAACACATATTTCCCTGTTGCTGTGTCAGTGAGGTGACTTCTTGGCCTCTGATCACTGCTCAGGAACAAATCTTTTCATTCTGCAATCATGCCATGTGGGTGTGTGAACCAGGTCAGAGGCAAAAGTTTCCAGGGTGCCAACTGCTGCTGGAGTGATTAGAAACCTCTGCTTTGGAGTGGAGCCTTAACACCAGTGGGATTGATTTTGGCCATCTCTGTATTTGGGTAAGAGACACAAAACATGCTCTGAGTTCTCTGGTCTGTCTTCGATCAGCTTCAGAGAAAATATTTATAGCTCATAACTTATGCCAGAAGTCTGGGGATGATTTCAGCTAACATTGAGAAACCTATTAAAAACAAATGTTGTATACAATGTGTTTGTAGTAAAAATGTCTATGGCACCTATGGAAACTGTGAGGATTTTGAGCCCAGTTCTCAATTATTGCTACTGTACATTTAGCATACAGCAAAATGAAAACACGATTAATGCTCTCTTTTGCCTTTTTTTGGTGGTATCTGGCAAACTTATTTTGGCTATTTAGGCATTGTCAGGATACAGTACCATGACATTTGCAATGACATTAGAGAGTGAACAGTTATGGAATATGGAACTTAAAACAAAATTCCTATTACTTTAATAAAGAAGTAATATTAATATTTATTTCCTTACATTATTAATAATATAATTATTCATGATGATATATAATCTGACACAATATGATTATTAATTACAGCTATCATTACTTCTGACATTTAATATATTTATACTTATTAACAGAATAATGATTTAAATACTGTAAAAAAAAATCAAATCTTTTAGCCAGCTTGATGCCACGTTTTATTTCTTCTTCTTGTCATGGTGTGCAAAAAACAATCATTAATCCAGGATTTGATTTCCTCAAACAGATATGCAAGAATAAGGCATGCTAGCATACACTGCAAAAGGGAGCAGAGTAGGATAGCTGCAGGTTTTCAGACCTTGTACATGCTAAAAGATGGTAACGGAAAATGTGTTTATTTTTATTTTAGAGAGGAACTTAAAAAAATTACTCTGTTACACTTTGGAGCTTTGCCTGTCTCAGTGTTGATGGAGCGGCAGGCACCCTGCGATCTTCCCGGAGCACAGCAAGGTTCCTAAGTAGGGGGCACGATCCTACATGGAAAACTACTGCTAGAATTCTGCTGGGGGTTGTTTTTGTCTTGCTCCCTTCTCTCCCTACAACACAGAATGTGAGTTTTGTGTCAGAGAGTTAAAAAATACCACCAGATTTTGGGATGTGCTGTTTGTCTGGCTGTGAGGCCTGGGCTCTGTACTCCGCTCCAGCAGTCATACAGGTGATGTAGTGCTGTTCAGGCCATTTCTCTATCCTAGCTTCCTTCCAGCATTGATTATTTCATCTTTCTTGAACTGTCAACTACTGGTGCAGGCTTGTCCACCTCAGCTCTTGAGGTTATATGGTGCACCACTTAATGTTGTCAGGACAAAACCTAGGGATTGTATAATGACATAACATGCCATGTAAGAGCATCTTATCTTAATAGTCACTTTGTTATGCAGTGAACGAACAGGATTAAGTGCAGACCTTATTGCCCCAGTTGCTCCTTAATTGGTGGAAAGAATCAATTTCCATTTATCACATCCGTTTATTCTTTACAAAACATTGATTATATCATATGCAGCATTTTGATTTGTTTCTGTTTTAAAATTATGTATTTTACTTGGTGCTTGTAGCTTCTGCAATATGGTTATTTACAAGTAACATAACTGATACTCTGACCTAAGCCCAGGTCTAAGAATAGAATTTACAAACTTGTGCTTTGTTAACCTAGGGCTCTACAGTGCTGCTGTAGTGGATATTCCTCTTCAGTACATTGCCATTCTGTCACTCTCTGATATAGTATGCTAAAAAATAGCAATTATCCTGAAGCAAACTTTGTGAGTGAGACCCAGCAAAGAAAGTAGTCGGCCTGGTTGACTACAGGATCGACTACATAAGTGTGCAAAAATTTAGAATCCACGTTTAAAATTAGGTGGTTAGGTGGGTTTTGTTGTTTTATTATTTGTTATGGATTAGCCAGTTTATGTTGAGTTTCCTTTCATGCTCACATGATTCCGACATCGGTTTCATGATGACAGTTCTCTGCATAATAATAAGGCTGTGAGAGTTTCTCAGCAATCCCATGCAATTTCAAAATAGTCTTTGACTTCCAGTTCCACCATCTGCCTTTAGAGTATTCAGCAACATGATGGAGGATGTAAGCAGCAAACAAGTGGGAAGCTAAGCAGGAAGAATATTCAAAAAGTTGACTGGGAGTGCTATTATTAAAGAACAAGAGTGGAGAAGTAGTTTTTAAAATATATTGTGCTTAGTGGTTTGACTCAGGGAACATGATTAAACTGTATGCTTCCCCTGGTTTTGGCTGGGCTGAAGTTAATTAATTAACTAAAATAAAGTCATTGTGTACCTACTTGCTGGATCAACTTCATCCATCCGAATTGCCAATGTTAATATGCTGTGATGTTACGTCTTTGAGGGTGCTCAAATGTAGACAAAGAAGAGAAAAGAAGGTATCAGTACACTTGTAGTGAAAGCACATTCAACCCTTGCCCTATGCAGATTTAGGAAAAATATTTGTTATTGGTCTTTAGGTGAGTTACTAGATTTTTTAAGTATGAAAGTCACTGCAAGTCAACTTGATATTATGTTTTGAAAGCATATGCTAATACCCCATGTTTTAGAGATTCTCTCAATAGTCAGATTTCCCCCATGCATTGTGAATATAAAGTAGCATCTAATTCTGTATCTGGATTTGGGCTGATACTCCAGGTTTAAAACATTTTGATCCTAGTTTTCCTGCTTACACAGTGGAAAATATATCAGTAACTACACCAACTGAACTTACTTGCGATACAAAAGGCTTAAATCAATTACGATCAGAACTGGAGAAACCTACTGTTGCTAGCTAAACAGCAATTAAAATCCACACAGGTAGGATGATCCAGTTTTAATAAGAAAACCCAACATTCTTCTTAGAAGAATGCCAATGACTTTCTTTGGTTCACTGAATTTTCTCTTTTGTCACTAGCCTCAGCAGTCTAGTTAATCTGCAGGAACCTTAGTTTTTTTCTTTTCTATTCCTGGTGTTAAAAGTGATTGATAGGGTCCCTTTCTTAGGAAGTTTGCAGGCAGGTTTTCCAGCATCTGTAGAGAGAAAGTAGAAAAAAAAAATGGACTCCACCAAATTTATTTATTTTTTTTTTAATTTAAAAATGTAGACTTTTAAAATGGAATAACACTTTTTTTTTTTTTTTTTTTTTTTTTTTTTTTTTTTTATGTGGTGCACCAAATGATGAAAGAAATCAAGATTTCTCTGGTAATTGGTAGCAGAAGTTCAGCTGGCATTACCCAGTATTAAAATATTGCTTCCGAAATAGGCAGCCCTTTCTGTTACTACTGTAAAATCTAAAAAAGCTGCATGAGTGTTTATCCATTCACATACAAATAACACCTTTATGGATTCCCGTTGTTTTTCCAGCATCTTTACATTGATCATTCACTAGTGGACCTTAGTGAAAAAATGTGGGGAGAGAAATGGTTTTCTGTGCAATTGTTCTCTGAAGACAGAGAATCTTTTATCTAGAAAGGGAATAAACCTTTATGAGAAGGAAATTTTGGTTTAAAGTTACTGAGCAGGAAATTAACATCATTAAAACAGCTTTATCGGTGCACAGAAATGAGTTTTATGATGTAATTATAATTTAAAAAATGGAAATACAGCCTTGTAATTCAGCTGTCAGAATTTTTAGTCTGATAATATTCTGAATGCATGACAAGTACTTCAAAATAACTGCTCCAAGTATTTGTTAGCAATGGAGTAAGGCAAAAAGATGGTTTTGTTCACGTTACTGTGTTGGTAAGCCAAATGCCCCAGAAACTTCTGAACTAGAAAGTTACATGTCTTGGCTGCTTTATAGCAGAAGGGGGCAATGTTTGCCTTAGAAAGAGAATTTTTCCCTGTCCTGTCAGTCTAAGTGACATACCTAATGCTAGAAGTAGCACTGGATTCATAGGGAGCGAAGAATTGCTGTTTCATAGAGTTCTTCTGTCAGATGGTGTATAATGGATTTTTGATCTTGATTCCAACCCAAAGAAAGTTCTTATTTTCTATACAAATGTAATAGCTTTTATAAACTTTGCAATAATATTAGAAATGTGATCTGGGAAGGGATTTTTGAGCTTTAGAGCAGCTATTGGGTCACACCTTTAATGTGTTGTAATTTATAGTTTCCATTTCAATACAGGATTCAATGCAACATGAAACTTTCCTCCCTAAACTACTAATGTTCCTGGTAAGAAACAAAAAAGAATCTTCATTTTCCCTTTTTTTCCCCCACACTGTTATGCATGTATAGCAGATGTTTGGACCAACTCACTGTAACATAACCCCCCCTATATTTGACTATATTCAAAAGCTGCCATGCCAGTTCTCAAGAAACATGTGGTTTCCATGATTTGGATGGACTCAAATGAACATTATGCTAGCAAGCTGATAGCAAATAGCCAAGAAAATAAAAATGTCAAAATAAATAAAAACTAATCACATGTAAATTCATTAATAAAACCCCCAAAATTAAGAAGCAGGGGAAAGAATAGTGTTTGGTACACTTGTTTTGAACTACAAAAATTCCAAACAGGAGGCAGGGCTAGCCAAAACCTACTGATAGTAATAGGCAAAACTGTTCTTCCCCTTGCTTATTACTTAATGCATGCTAAACTAAGGATGCTATGCTGAAGAGGTGCACATCATTAAAACAAAGCTTTAATGATGAGTACAAATAAGTTTTATAATGTAATTATAATTATTAAAATGGAAGTATAACATTGTGCTTCAGCAATCAGAATTTTTAGTCTGACAGTATGAGTATGAATAATGTGTAAAACATTCACTGCTGTGAAAATACTGAGTACTGTAGATGACTAGTTAATGGGGTAATTTTCTGCAATGAAAGTATGATATCCATCACATGTAATGAAAAAGATTTCTTCAATTGTCTAATTTCTGGATTAATTTGACATATTCATACATACTTTCTGAAAACAGAGAAAGATGGATAGACATTGTATCATTGGGACCACTCAATACTGTTTTAAAATCAAATTCTTTGTTTTTCTTAAGGTTTCATTGAGTAAATCTCATCTATTAAATGGTTTGAAAACCTTAATAGTCTCTTGGCCAGTTTTGCAGCTGTCTGCTCCCTGCCAGTGACTCACAAAGAGCAAAGAAAAGGAAGAGGAGGGAGTAGTCTTGCCTTCCTCTTGGTCTTGGCATTAGCCCAACATAAAAACTGGTAGGAAATGATTCTCTTGAGAGAGGAGATGATACAAAAATTCAGTGAGACAGTGCATCAGTGTGAGGATTCCAAGGGGAACCAATTCCAAGAGGAACCCTGAGTGGCATGTAGAGGAGGTGAAGGAAGTTGCTACTTCACCTGCAGAGGAAAAGAAGCCTGGCAAGAGGAGGGGCAAAGGGGCTGGTGTTCGGAGGGACTGGTAGGGCAGCATGAAAAAAAGAAAGGAAAAAGCAGAATCGTGGGAAATGTAAGACTGAGCTTAGGTGACTGATTTTTATTTTTTTTTTTATTGTTAAGCTGCAATGTTGGCAGTGGGATCTGGGTGTTCTCTCAATCGGATATCCTATTGAGATCCTCATGTCGTATAATGTCATGAGGATGGGGAATGAACCATCTGTGATTTTTGTCTTTTACTGTGAGCAGAAAACCTGAACATTAGCCTGATATATTTTGAAGCTTCTGTTTTATGATATTACTATAAAAAGAACCCAGAACATACCAAGGTGAAGACATGGTGATCCTCTTCCCTAGAAAATTAGAATGTCCTTTTGCCTTTCTTTCCAGTCCTTGAGCTTGCTGCCTGCTCCTTTCCCTTGGAGAAAGGGCTGCCACCTCAGCCCTTTGGAACTGCTGGGAGGTAATTTATGTGGTCAGTGGCTCTCTTCCCTTTGAGCCTGACACAGCTCTGCAGTGAGCAGCACTCTGCCATGGGAGGTGCTCTGTGACAAATGTATTGAAAACAAGGTCTCATAACTTCTGATGAATAATTCCGTGGCTCTTTGCATGGCACTACATGTTAGCTCTGTCAGCTGGTAAAATATATGTATTTGAAGTATTGTACTCTGTCTTCTGCAGAACATGTTCCAGGTAGTTTGAATTGAAAAACATTTTTCTGTTTGGTTTTATTAAATTGTGGTTTCTAAAACAGCCTAGTAAAAATGATTGTAAAAAATGTGTTCTAGCTTAGTTCCATTCACATTTCAGTGATGGGTAAGTGACCAGTCTCAGCTCTCTTTTATACCATTACTGAAATGCTTTTGAGGAAATTGTGTTTAATTCTAGTTTTCCTTATGCTCCTCCAATGTGTCGTATCAGAAATTCCTAAATTATAGTTTATGGGCAATATGGAATTGGTCAAAATCAAAGCTAGAAAAAGCAATTAACATTAAAAATGTGTTCAAATATATAATAGTAAAAAACCCCTGGGAATATGTCAGTATCTGTGTTAGAAAATTACTGTACCACAACCTATAAGGGAATCCAGTAGAAATTTTGTTAAAGCAGAGGCTTCAGGACTCTTTTTCAACAGCATTCTCAAGGTGTCTTGCACTTTTCATACGAAAAATACATACTGGAGCTAAACCAGTTATATTTTAACAGGACCACTATTATATCTCAGGACATGCCTGAAATAAGTTATAGTAATTTCTGGAAACAAAATACCACCGACACCATAAGCCTCTCAGGGTTTTCTAGTTTTAAAACAATTTGCAAATGGCCTCCACATGTTGTGAGATAACATTTTAAAAAGATGTGTGTAATAGAGAAAGCTTAAGTCTGCAGTGTCTTTTGATAGCGTATTTAAGATTGAGGACAAGGCTTATAACATTAATCTGCAGACTATCTGTACTGCTTATCTGTTGGCGTATCTCCTAGTGAGCTGGCTAGTTTTCTTAGCGGACAGGCTTCTAGCACATCTGCACTTTGTTCAGGCTAGATTATTTGCAGTCTGGATGGGCTCTGCTTTCCATGCCTGGTGAACTGTTTTCTTGTGCAGCTTTGTGCTGGTGTCTGAAAGTTCTACAGGACTGACCTCAGGGAGACAAGTGATCTGATCCAGCACCTTTTCTTGAAGGGCCACAGCCTTGTCTTTGGGAAGGGAAAACAGACACCCTGTGAGCCAATTGAATCAGGCTGGCTACAGGGCAAGTAAGAACTTAGAAGCAGGGTTTGAGGAATGCTCTATTTTAGGTCCCTCCTGGCAGCTACCATAGCAAGTACAGTATGGGTGGAGTTGGGGAAGTTATAATGCAGCTTTCACAAGAAGTAGGATTTCTGCCACACTTTGAAGATTTTTCTCACTGCACCATAGAAGCCTCTTGGGAAGTAATGCATATAATCCTGTTTTCTATGTCCACTTGTCACTCTCTTAAACAGTGAAAAACATACAGCATTTGCTGCTGGTGGTTTGACTTTCAAATAAATAAACAGTTACATTGAGCTCAGAAGGCATTGCCTGGTCCAGGTTTTTACATGCTACAGCTTCTGGGAATTTAGTCATAGCTGGTTTTGTAATCTTCCCAAAAAAATGACTAGACCACTTCCTCAGTCCCTTCTACTTGAACTTTTAGAAGCTGTGTGAGCCTCAGAAAGTCTAATAAAAAATCACTTAATGCTGCCTTTTAAAACTGTAATTTTAGCCATTGTATGGTCTACACCTGCACATATCTGTTAGTGAACTCCTGAACTATGTCTTGGCAATATCTACATGCTCTCTTCTACCAGGATTGGCTTCCTCAGCTGAAAGTAATTAGTAAAATAGTAAAGTTGAAATTTTACTTTCAACAAAATATTATTTTTGCTTAAAACATGCACAGAATAAAATTGCATCATGACCTTAATGCTTAACAAAGAACAAACCCAAGAAAAATATTTAAGTAAGAATTTTAAGAAATTAGTTTAAATGAGGAATCTAAGTACTTGGCATGATTTTTCAGAAATGTGGGACAGTAATAAAAATATTTTCTAAATTTAGGCCATTAATTTTCTTGTTTAAATACAGAAATTCCTTTTAGCAGGAGGATTTAAAGATGGATTTTAGGTTTGCTATGCCTCTCTGTCAGGGACTGTCCTCTTATTCTGTGGCAGTGTACAAATGGCAACAGATTTGAGGCTTCAGTTGATTATCAGTAGAGTCTCCCCAATAACTAGGGTAGTCACATAACTCCTGGTAGCTGTCATGCTGTGGCAAAAAGAAATAAGGGTAGAGTTGATAGGTGCTGTAATAGAAAGTACGCTAAGAGGTATGTGGCATTTGTAGGTGGGTGAGTTTTTATTGAATTGGGTTAGCCATGGCATGTTTTGGACCACAGCAGCACCAGTTTTACAGGCAGCTCTCCTTCCTCCTCACTGCAGTCTTTGAGCAGCAGCCTGAGGCATACCAGTCCCTGTAAAGTGCAAGCAGGAGTTGCACAGGACAGGATGGGTAACACCTGACATCTCCGCTCTCATTTGAAACTGAGTGAGTGTTAGGCATGTAAATGCTTTTTGCACTTGCTTATGAACTTGAAATCAAAACCCTGTAAGCCTTGTATTTTTCTCACTCTGTATTTTCATCTGTGTAGCATTCTAAGATTGTGAGGTTTTGTGAAAAACAAAGGCCCTCCATTTGCAGAACATTAGTTAGTCCTTATCTTCTTTTTGCCCTCTGTCAATACATTATGCTGTACACTTACTCTTATGCTACACTATTAGGAGAGGGTGTATTATCACCCAGAGCTTCCCCTCCTTTCCCAGCCTGTTGAAAGCAACATTTGCTAAGCAAGAGTTTGTGGGCAGCAGCATCACAGCTGTGGGTTAAAAGGCTAAGAAACAAACTTTATATTGTTTCTTTTTAGCTCATTGTACATGCACAGCACAGGTGGCCTGCAGATGTGTAGTAAATCTGATCCTGCAGTGGCATGTTAGCTATAGTGTTCGTGCTCAGGCAGCATGTGTACAGTAAGTCCAGTGCTTCCGAGAGAGTGTGTGGTGTGCAGTTATGTTGTAACGCTGAGGTTTCCTGAACAAGCTGTGTTTACCAAGTCTGTGCAATATGACCCCAGGCGGGCAAGAATATATGGTAACAGGTAGGAGCTACTGAAGTTACCTACTGATCTGATTAGGCTATGGCATCTATGGAAGTCCTTGACAAATGCAGAAAACATTAAGATTCTCCTAGGTAAAATTTACGAGGTTCCACCCCAAAAAAAAAAATCCAAGAAAATCACTTGCAGAGACTACACCAAGAGTTGTCATGGATATCTCAGTACTTTCTAATTCATGCTCAAAATGTTTTGCAATTAGCAAAACCTAAGCTATCATACACTGGTTAAAAGAAACACGCCCTAGTTTTTCATTTTGGGATTAGAAGAAAAATAACATGAACTTCTTGTCATGTCACATGTTGTGCTTTTGGAAGGAGCTTTGCTACAGCTGTCACAGATGTAGGATGTGAGATGGAGTAGAACATAAGTCTACAAAACAAATGGCTGAAACATTGCATTTATGTGTGTGTATACATTAATAAAGATGTAAAATAACCTTGAAGATGGTAACATGGAGCAGGAAGAGGGGATATGCTGAAGATCTTATTTTTATTTCTGATGGATTTGAACCTTCAGTGTTGCTTGTCTTTTGGGGAGCTCAGAATCTCTGCAAAGCTGTCTCAGTTTGCATGTGCTTAATTCTAAACAAAGCTCCTTCCCAGCAGCTGAGAGAAGGAAGAAGGTCCTTTCCTTCAAATTCCGTTTTAGGATGTATTTCTTCCATCAACACTCTTTATCTGTTTCAGCACTTCCTTCCTCAGCTGCAGCTGTCTTGAAATAAGCTTTGAATTAGCTCATGATTTGAGAAGTAGCAAAAGAGTTCCTTTGGTTTAGTACCAGGGCATGGTGAATCTGTATGCTGGTGATCTTTTAATCAGAGACTTTAGAAGGATGTTCGACAGGCAGTTTTTGAACTTGACTCCCTCTTTCTTTGCCACTAACTGATACCTCCTATGTGATATGTATAGAGGGTGATGATTTATTTGGCATTTATATTGCAGTTGCACTGTGTCCTCGACCAGATCAAGGCTCTCTAGTGTAGTACAAAGAGACAATGAAAGATAATTATGTTCCCAGAAAAGCATATATGTGCACTAAAATAAAAGTTGTTTCTGAGGAAGCATGTAACCCTTTATCTTAGCAAACTGACTTAGCTGGAGTCTTGGAGCCTGCATGTGTGTTATGCATGCTTAATGAATAACTGACTGTAGCTCTGTTGTATGAGCATTTCTTCTCCCTCTGTACTCAGTGGGACAGTGTTTTGTAGCACTGTGCTGAAATAGTTTCAAACACATCATGGTTGCTGGTTGTCTTTCCAGCCTTTGGAGCTTATTATCCTTAAATTCAGTGCTACGAGCAGAGAAGTGGGCTTGGCAGTGCTAAAGTATGCAGTGCCAATTGAAATTTGCCACTGCGATATAGGACGATGACAAACTGGCTCAGCAAACGTGAGTGCTCTGCTTCCATGTCAAAAGCCAATGTGCACTAGACAAAAAAGCATTAAGATGGTTAGGAATTATTATCAAACTAAATAGTTTCTGGGTTTGTTTTAACCCTGATTGCTTTAACACTGGCTGTGGAATCTTTTGCTGTCTACTGAGGTTGTCTCAAGCTAGTTGAAAAGGAAGTTTTAACCACATTGCTTTAATTTCTTTTACTTTGACTCTTTCAAGGCTAACATTTGCAAATGTGCTTTGGAATCTTCATACATACACTCGTGAGATCACATTTCCCAGGAAAATCTTTAGGGTGAAATGAATTTTCCAAATGGGGATTCTATCCCCTAAAACCATCCCAAGAAATAAGAGCTATGAAGCTAAAGAGAGTGTGTACATTTGAAAAAATAACTTTCTCACTTCGGTAGTGAGTGAACAAGCGCTACTCCTGACAGTGTCTTGCATGTAGAGCATGTTATGCTGAGTTTGTCTTGAATTCTGTTAAATTAAATCAGTTTGAGCAGTTTCTGGTACAGAAAAGGTTGATTTCAAGCTGCCTTAAAGTTAGTGATAAAGTTTGCTATAAAAGTCATGAGAGAGTCTTAGCTCTAGTGACAATGACAGTATGTCTGGAAATGCAGCAAGAAAAAAACTGGTGTGTGAGATTTGTGGAAAGCAGCCTTCAGTCACTTGTTCATCGCTTTCTCTTACACCCTGTCATAGGAGTGGCACAATGTACTTCCAAGTCCAGTATTATCATTGGTAAAATGCCAATGATATGTGCTCTTTTCCAGCCATAAAAGCAGATACACTGATAAAGAAAGAAATTAACTCTGTACAAGGAAGTACTTTTGTCCCTGTTTTAGCTTTCATGAATTTTGGTGTGGTGTCCTGAAAATGGGGAGACAGACAGAAAGGCAGAAAGGCAGAAAGACAGAAAGGCAGAATGTCCTCCAGTTTCAGTCCCTAGACCCTTTCAGTGCCGACTATGTCTCAAATAGACACTTCTGTATTCCAGAAAACGTCTGATCTACTTGCCTGGACTCTTTGCAGGCAAGAGAAGGGAATAATAATTTTGAGGGGGAAATCATCTTACACAAACACTCAAACTGACCAGATAAATCTTGTTCTGTAGTTTACTTCTTTTCATTGATGGTGAAACTAGACAACTAGCTAAGAAGGAAACATTTATAGTACAGAGGTTTAAAATTAGGTGCAATGAAAGCTCATTCTAGGAATTCCAATAGGATGATAGGAATTAATATGCTAACACTGACATTTCCTAGTAATCATATAAGCATTATCAGGGCAGGGACTGAAAAGCTGTAATTAAGACATAAGTTTTGGTGGTGACCATAGCAAAATTTGTTTTTTTGTTTTCCTCATTTCTCCTACCAGAAGGTTTCTAAAAAAGTAGTGATTTGAATGAAAAGAACCTACAAATATTTTTATGTATGGTTTATTAGCAACTTTCTTCTGGACATAGTTGTTCTTCATCATTATACTTTCTCTCCTGTATTTAACATCCTTCCTACCCCCTTTGTCTTTTTGTGTTTACCGTCAGCCTTCCGTTTTCTGCACTAAACAAACTCCATTTTTTTTGCAGTTGTTGTTCTGAAATACTGCAATTCCTAATTTCCCTAAGGAGCCTTTCTATAGTGAAACAGCTATCCTGGCGTTAGATACTGAGTGGATCCAGTGGATCCTTTACTGTGGGTATTTTTTTTTTCTGCAGGTAATGAGATCTTGTTTCATGACACAAATGATTTTTGTCATGCATTAAATGTTATTGGTTTCTGTAACTTAATTTCTCAGACCTGTATTTTTCTAACACTTTGTAGTCCTACCCTATGTTTGCAGTGAGTTACAACTTTCTTATGAGTGCATTTAACTGGCTATTTTATATTTGAGGAGCAGAATGACTACTGCAAATATGAAATAGCCAGCTCAAGAAGGCCATTTGTAATGCCCTCCCATTTTAATAGGTTTGCTTTCAGCACACTTCATTACTCTTTTCCCTTTAATTATTTTCAAATGCATTCCAAGTGCTATTAACTCTTACCTTTTCTAATGTTTGTTAGTTGTCCATGTAGAACCAAATTTTCTCTGCCTTAGCAAGTATGATTATCACACTAGTTAATTTCACTTTCCTTTTTTCCATGGTTTTACTGCATTTCTCTCCTGCGTACATATTATGTCCTGCTAGCAGGCCTGCAGTTGAAATGATCATAGAATCATAGAATCGTAGAATAGTTAGAGTTGGAAAGGACCTTAAGATCATTTAGTTCCCCCCCGCTGCCGTGACCAGGACACCTCCCACTAAACCATGATGCCACCTTTCCTTTTTTTCTCAGTAAAGACAGTACATTTACTTGTAAATTTGAACTCCTTCTGAGACCTTCATGGTTCTTAGGAGGACAGCTGGTAGCATCATAAGACAACTAACATGCAAAAATAGAAAATTAACGGAGAGAAGCTAAAGATTCTTGAGAAGCTGCCTGCTGTACAAGGTCAATGAATCGACTCCTTAAAACTCCCACCTGTACTAAATTAAAGTCTTTTGTTAGTGTGTTTGTATTCCATTTTCTTACAGTTATTTGTCAGAAAGCTGTCTGTGACAGCTTCATACAATGAATGTATGGAGGGTTGTGGTTGTTTGGATTTACTATCTACTTAAAGCTGTTTATCCTCCATCTTGGAAGCTGTGCCATCATCTAATATGTAAAAATGAAAATACCTGGCATGGTGTAAAGTGGCATGAGATTGTTAAATGCAGCTTTACAGCATGGTGTCATTTTTATGGATAAGCCAAATTTTTTCCACAGAATTTTACTGCAGAACAATTATATTTCTCCAGTATAAAGATATCTACCACTGCAGCCTGGCTTTTGCTTCCAGTTCTCAAAAATGATATTGCATCAAATGTCGGAAAGAGCTGGACTTTTTTTCTTCCCGTCTTCAGTCACTTTCTCCAGTGAGCTGGATGAGTACTGTGTAACTGGACTCTTTTGGCTTCTTTTATACTGAACTGAAGCCAGATCTAAGAATTCAGCTTTTGCCTCTTTTAAGATGGATGAAATCCCACTCAAAGTCCCTTAGCATAAAATTATTTCATAAATAGCAGTTTAGAGGCAATGTAAATGCAATTATTTGGATGATTACATCTCTTCTTGGTAAAGGAAAAGAAAATATTTTAAAGTGAATCACTAGCTGTCATTCACAGTTTTCTGTGTAGAGACCACTGTTCATAGTCAATGACACTTGGAAAGACAGCAGATTTGGATAAAAATCATAACAATGAAATAAAAAAACTCTTTGAGTAGATAGAAATATCTGCCAGTAATAATGCTTGACCTGATCATTAATGTAGAAACCTTTGATTAACCTAACTCATGCAATAAGAGCATTTGTGAAAATCACATATGTACTTCAAATATAACTGAATAAAGTGGATTGGAACAGAATAAATTTTCAAATTGCTTTCAAGTACTAGCACCCTCACAATTAAAACTATTCGGAAGATATATTAAACCAATATGGTTTAATGGAGGAGTTCTATGAACCATATCCTATAGGTATATGACATAGGATATGGTGGATAGAACTCCTCCGTTAACTCCTGAGCATGTAGATATACAAACAGATGAATGAAGTAGGTCTACCTAAATCGTTTTGGTACTTTATGTAATTTAGGTGAAAGTTGCTCTAGTGCCATAAGTTACTAATTTTGCTCTCAAGTAGTGTGTCACTATGATCTGATCAGTATGTTGATTGTTTGTTTTTCGAATAGAGGGCAACTAGCTATGCAAAGTAATGTAAAACCAAGTTTACTGTAACCTGACTTACCAGCCAGGATGTAACTAATTTTATACTGACCTGCCTTGCAGTCAGTGTAGGAGCCTTGCTGGTCTTCTGTCATGAATTTTAACTAATGCTGTTTCCACTGCTATTATTTCATGCTGAGTATTAGATTGTTATTTGAATAGTCAATTCACTGTTATTGATTTAAAAAATAATATATTATGTTTTAGGAGGGACACTTGTCTCCAAACTAGCATTGAAAGTTTTTTAAAAGCCCATTAGGCATATCCATGAGGTCTTACTTTAAAGCTTCCACTGATTATGAACCTGATAAAGTCTTTTTTTTTTTTTTAACTAGAGTGCTAGTTAACCATATGATATTATGCTGCTGAAAGTGTTAGCTGCAGGGTATTGCTTAACAATTGGTACACTCCTTAGCACAATATTTTTAAAATCATTCTGGAAAAGATGTTTCATACTAATTAAAATTTCTGTCTAGACCAATGAGAACAACGTGCATGGCCCAAAATGGAAAAGGGAGTCTACCCACATATTTGGTCTACTAATGGGTGCTTCAGTGTTGCAGTCCTAGAGTATCAGGTAGGGGAGGTGTTAGATCTACCTCCTGAAGCTCTTGTTTTCCATGTGCACCTTCATCTGCTATCCTGGATGTGACTTTCCTAGCTTGCAGATAGTCTTCCTATGTTTGGACTATTAGACAGGATAAGAAGCTGATGTTTCAACCCTCTCCTCAGCAATCACTTTTCCCCTGATAATGCAAGGTTGCTCATTTGAATTGCTTAGTCGGGGCAAATTTAGAAGTTTATGGATAAAATGCCAGTACTGACTGTGGAGGCTGTTTATACCTTTGGACAGCTTCTTTTCAAGAGCATTGCCCTCAGTTTTCCTCCATCCTGATATCTAATTACCCTTACTTACACCTTACAGAATAAATGGTTGTTCTTGAAGACAGTCAGTCTTTTAAGATCTTGGTAATTTGCACTTAGTTAACCTAATAGCATCTTTTTTTCTTTCCTTTGTTCTTTATTTAGTCATACTACCTGATTTTTTTTTTACTTGATTTTGTTTTCATGTTAAACAACTGTATCCTTCCATCACCTTTTCCAAATATCTCTAATTCTGCCCAATTTTCTGGTGTTTTTCTAGTTAAGAGCCATTTAAGTCTGAAAATTATTTAGGGAGGGACAAAGTAAATGTGTAGTTTACAAGAAGGCTCTATACAGAGCAGAATGAACCGATTTTCTGTTACCTTATTTCATTACAAATTCCTGTCTAATTTACTGATTTGTAAACTAGAGATTCCTCTAGAATTGTTCTGTAGGTTTTTTAAATTTCTTTTTTCCATTGAATACCTTTGTCTCAGATAAGATTATTTTTTCCCAGATAATGTTAAATACATATGTACATGTACTTGTTTCCATGCTAAATTTTTTCATTGCTTGTTCCACCACCACCCCTGCAAAATTTATAGAAACTCCATATTCTCTTATGCACTTTAAGGAAACAAACACCAAGTAGTCAATGGAAACTACTTAAAACAACATGAGAAGACAGCAAGACCTCTGGTTCTGTTTAAAATGAGGTAGAGATAGTCTGGATCTCAAACAGGAATGATCTCCAATCAGAAGGTCACCAAAATGAAAGCCTGTTTTCTGGCTAACTCAAACACAAAAGATTTCATCAGACATAAGTAGCACAAACAACTTCTAGTAGGAAATAGAAAAGAAAACTTAAGACATTTTTCCATTGATATGAATTTTAACAGGATTTAGTGCTCAAATTACTGTGTCTTATTCAGGTTCTTCCTTTGCATTTTGCTCTTTTGTGAATTAGAAACTACTCATATGGTGCTGTACTGGACTTGATGGTCCATATAGTCCTTCATTGGCCCCATCTTGTACTGTCCTAGGTGAAATCACTCATATTTTGCACAGAGACAGCAGTTTTTGTTCCCTCTTCAAAAGAGAGGGAATATTTCACAAAATACTTGATCCATATAGGGCAAAAATGCATTTTCTTTATAATGACATTTTAAGCTTGACTCATCGCTGTAGCAATTAGAGGGTTCGTTTTACATGCATATTGGCTTTGGGAAACTATGTGACTTGGATTCCATTAATTCTGAATATATTTTTAAACCGATTTTAGAGCTTTGGATATGGTATTTAGAGTGAACTGTGCCTCAATTGGATGATATAGCCTTAATAAAGGGAAATATAGCCAAGCTACATGAAAGCATCATGAACACACCCATTATGTTCCTGAGACTGGAGAATACCCAGGAGACTAAACAAGTTAGGAACATAGATAACTTATTTAAAAATTCTTTGCCTGTATAACTATGCTTGTTTAACTATATTATTGAGATCTGGACTGTATGAAAAGAGTTTTTTATCCTTATAAGTCTGAAAATAACATTAAGTATGAGTGAAAAGTTAGCTTTCTTTAAAACTTCTTTCTTTAGTCATCAATAAACCTGGCTAATTCCCTTTCCTTCCTCTTCCAGGCTTTAAGGAATGAAGAAAGTTATTATCTCTTGGGCTACTGAGATTTATTTGGGGTAAAGGGTGTGTTTTATCGTGGTGATATTAATTTCACATCCAAAATTTCTAAATGCTTGAGATGTTTGGTTTAAAGCCTATTTAGGGGTGTAACTTGTATCATTTTCTCGAGATAAGGTTCTTGATATGTGGGCATGGGCTGTACACTGAAGATAAGCAAACCAAATAACTATGGTTAGCCGTGGTTTTTTGTTATTTATAGCAACTGAGAATAAAGGAAAGCTAAACATAGAGTGTGAGCTTGAATAGCTTGTATCAGAAATAGTGTGGCCAGCAGGAGTAGGGAAGTGATTGTTCCCCTGTACTTGGTATTTTAAAGACATGTAGATGTGGCACTTCAGGACGTGGCTTAATGGTGGACTTTGCAATGTTAAGTTATGGTTGGACTCTACCATCTTAAAAGTCTCTTCCAACCTCAAGAATTCTATGATTCTAAATAATGGCTATATCAAATACAATTTTTTCCTATAACTCCTGGTGAGGATCTTGCAATAGAATTTGTACATGAAATAAACCTAAATATTGTGTGTTCAATTTAATTAAAAATATTTTTCCAAAAGTTAATGCTGGTTGACCCTCTGTCTGCGTAACTTAATGGTGCAGGAATACAGGGTAAGGGAACTTTGTTTTATGGAAATAGCCCAGCGTACAAAAATTTGGAAGTGAAACACTTAAAAGATCTGAAATTTCTATTGATTACTTAAGCTTATATAAGGAACAGCCTTTCAATACAGAATTTATTGAATCTGAAGGATGCTAAACTCAGATTTGATTGTACTGTTTGGCATCTCTTATGTAAGCATATGTATTCTAAAAAAGCATGTATTTGATAGAAAAACGTCAATATTCCATAGAAAAGATTTTAAGCCCCCCATTTAATTGATTAGAAATTATCTCCATTTAAAAATGCTTTTAAGATTCTGAGACTGAAGATGGCGTCTTCTTGGTGCAATTTTCATAACCTTGCTTGTTTCTCATATTGTTACTATTTTCTAGTTTTAGTAATAACACAGAAAGATTGAATTAAACACTGAGACCAAAAGGGATGTAAAAGTGCTAGAGATGCAGAAGTGTTCAGAGAAATGCACAATTTTTTCTTTCATTCACTTAATCGAGGAGGATTATGGTACGAGATGTTCTCAATTTTCATTGATTCAGTATTGATAGCTCATCTTGCTACTATAAATGCACCATCAGCTAAATGTGAATCTGCTTCACTATAAGAAGAGACTGTTTAATGAACACATTTGCAGTAGAGGATCTGAATTTTTCAGCGATTTATTCTCTAAATCAGAGTCAACAACAGCAGTGGAGACTGGATTGAGAGCAGCCCTGAGGAGAACTGGTGTATGAGAAACTGAATATGAGCCATTAGTGTATGCTTGCAGCCCAGAAAGTCAATCACCTTCTGGGCTGCATCAAAAGAAGTGTGACCAGCAGGTCAAGGCAGGTGATTCTGCCCCTTTTCTTCCCTTCACACTTGTGAGACCCCACCTAGAGTAGTACTGTGTTCAGCTCTGGGGCCCTGACATAAGTATGTGGACCTGTTGGAGTGGGTCCAGAGGAGGGTCACAAAGAGGATCAGAGGGCTGAAGAACCTCTTGTATGAAGACAAGCTGAGAGAGCTGAGCTTGTTCATCCTGGAGAAGAAAAGGCTCTGGGGAGTCCTTATAGCAGCTTTGCAACACCTAAAGGGAACCTAAAAGAAATCTGGAGAGAGACTTTTTTGCAAGGGCATGTAGGGATAGGACAAGGCGTAATTGCTTTAAACTGAAAGAAAGGAAGTTCAGATTAGCTATTAGGAAAAAGTTCTTTACTGTGAGGGTGGTGAGGCAATGGAACACATTGTCCAGGCAAGTTGTGGCTGTCCAATTCCTGGCAGGGTTCAAGGTCAGGTTGGATGGGGTTTCGAGCAACCTGGTCTAGTGGAAGGTGTCCCTTCCTGTGGCAGAGGGGTTGGAACTGAATGAACTTTCAGGTTACTTCCAACCCAAACCATTCTATGATTCTGTGAACTCCCTGGATAACCTTCATGTTTCCTTTCAAGATCATGATTCTTTAATTTTATTACTAACTGGATGTTTTTATGCTTTTTTAAAACAATATTTTATGCAGTTTATTAGTTGTCCTTTATTCAGCTTAATTTATAAGATATCTCTGTAGTTCTATCAAAAATTTACTTCCACATTACTCCAGACAGTCCTCTTTCCTCTAACTAAATCTTTAATCTCAATAAATGGTCTCAGAATGCATCTTTTAAAGTCTTTAAACCTGAACGGCTACAACATAAATTATTGCCTCATCTTTTTTGCTGTGGCTATAATCTCTTCCCAGAAGATGTGGTGTAAGTTAAACATTCATGAATAAGCTGTTCCCCCAGTAAATTTTAGATAGATTTAAATACTCTTGCAGTGCAAAATTTTGATGGAATAATTTTATATAGCCCTGCACCTCTGTATTTCAAAATCTCAAAAGGAGGCTTCAACCATTTTAGTAATTTGCAGCATAGAAGTTTTTAGGAAATATTCAGCAGTGAAACTTGTTAAATCTTAGAAAATTCATTTGTAGTCTTTATAGAGCAGATAGTTGTTAAAAAGGGTGGCTTGAAGATAAATCAGAGATAAATAGTGTGTGGTGTCCCTGCCCATGGCAGGAGGGTTGTAACCAGGTGATCTTAAGGTCCTTTCCAACCCTAACTCCATTATTCTAAATGAACCAGAAATTTTCTGCTACTTTTTTTCAGGTACGATTAATTTTTCTTATAATTTGATGTAAAAGACATAAATAGCTGGACAATAATACTATTTTTCTTTTTTTTCCCCTCCAAATGACGAACGCAAATTTGAGGATTTAAAATATAAACTAGATGGCATTTTTACATATGAAGACTGATCAGCTTCCTGGCCCCATGCTTACTCTTCTATAGAACCTGCAACTAAGGCAGCATCAACCGAAAATAGGGCTTCTTCAACAGGGAGCTCAATTTTCTCTTAAAATCTGTGGCGCAAAATGGTTTCTGACTGGGTGCAAATGCCAAAAAGACCAGTTTCTGTGAATAATAGCCTACTCATGTCCACGGAGCAATAAAATACTTCCATTTTATGCTAGAGGCCTGGTTCAGTGCTTTGGTAAGGACTCTGCAGGATGGCCTCAATCTTTCTTGACAAAGGAGACTGTAAAAAATATGTTGTGCTCCATGAAACTATATATTATTAATATATATAATGCATATGTATAATGTATTATAACATAACATCAGTATAATAATATAATATAATATAATATAATATAATAATATAATATAATATAATATAATATAATATAATATAATATAATTTGGATAGCGTTTTACTACTGTATAGTTTTACCAACATTATTCAGATAAGCATACACCTTAATGATGTCTGAGAAATTTCAAGATGAATTAGCCAGTTGCCTGGAGTCACACTCTCCTTGCTTTCATTTAAATAACAACATCTGCTGTGAGGTTTGTTTCTCATGGGTCCTTTCAAAACTACCTTTGGGAAAACAATGGGACAAGTGAGTTTGCCATCTTTTAGTGTTAAACTTGGTTTTGTTTTTTACTGAGCTCATGAGACTAGAATCTGGCTATAAACTTCCTGAGACCTTGATTTGCTACAGCCAGCAGCTGAAGATGATCAAAATTATTTGTTCTTGCTCAGTATTTCTTTACATTTAGCTCCTGATGAATGAATAGTCCCCTACCAGAAAGTATATTATTTATTGACTATACTTGACACATTGGGAGAATAAAATGAAAAGTCTTCTTGTACTTTATGGCTTTGTGGAACATGTTATTCCACCATGCAGTTCAAATCTGAATAAATACCTCATAAGTATTTGCGTTCATATTACAAATGTGAAATCAATCTCTCTTCTGTCTTTGGAGAGCAGTGGAGCAGAAGAAACCAATGTCTCTACCAAGAATCTTAATGTATGGCCAAATGTAAACCAGATTTGCATTTTGAATATTTTCGCCAGCAGTGGCAGTGTCTCCCAAACAAAGCTAAATCAATGCCTGCCAGGCAACCTGGAGACAAATACTGCAGTGTTGCACATTCCATGCCTTTTCTAGCAATGGGAATTCACTTGCCAAATATGTCAGCTAGTGCCATGTCAGCAAATAAAGACAAAGATTGAGACAAATCCAATCTGTAGGAGCTATGTTATGTTTTTAGTGGTTTCCAGGATGATTTGAGAATAAGCAAATCATTGCTCAATTTGATAACATAATTTTGTTACAGCTTCTCATCTAGTTATTGCTTGATTTGAATTATTCCCTTGTTCTGTGTTTTGAGATCTCATGGCATCAAAAGTAGTCACATTCATGTCTTTTCTGAAAATGATTCTTATATACGTATACCAGACTTCAGTAGGGAGATTATAGAGGACCCCGGATTGTATCACAGATACCTAACAGCTGGCTTCAGTATATGTTTCTTGGTTAAAGGTAGGAAGCTAAATATCTTCTATACCACAGAATTAGGAGAAAAGACTGGTAGTTTTTCCTGAACTCTCCAGAATAACAGGTATGTGTTAAGGCTAACCGAAGAGAACCTCCTTAACAGTAAATCTGCCTATTTTTCTGCTGACATTATTTTTTTTTTACTATTTAAATATTAATGTCCTTTGGCAAGTGCATTAGGACTCAAGTGATAAATCTAAAACATATAGTTGCTTATCTCAAACATTAAAGTTAGACTGATGGTCTCCTGAGTGTTGAGGATTGACCATACATGCATTATTCATCCAAGATGGTTACATGTCATTAAGCCCAGACTCATTTTCATTTTACTTCCTCATGTGCAGTAGGCAACAAGACTAGATATATATTGACATTTGTAAAGTATTTTGCAGATCAATACGATACACTTAGGGTAATTGTCCATACAGAAGGTAGTCACAGACTAGTAAGAAAAAGCTACCTTTCATGAAACAGGAGGTTAATTTTAGCATTTTACCTACATACATACTCTGAATTCTGTCCTTTCTGTTTGAAAATAAGCTACTCTCATTTCAAGGCTGTTTATTCTGACAGAATGCATTAAACAGTGTTTCTTTATTTCTCAAACATTTCCTTTGTGCATAGTGGCCCTGTTGGGCTTTCTGAAAATGTTTTGCCTAGAGAAATGAGGTTGTGCTTCTTTGGTACAACTCATTGGTTTGTTATTGCATCAATGTGCATATTTGTTGCGTGCACCATCAACAGCAGCTGCTGGGGCAGAAGGTCAGGGTGTACTTTGCATTTCTGGTTCTAGTCTTTAATGTAGCATTTAGCAGTGAGTTTAGAATGGTGCCTTCTATAAGAACAGCAAATAAATGGCTGCTACGTCTCTAAAGTAGTGCAACTACACAAGAATGTAGACTCCATCTTTGGGTGTGACTGCACTGAAGATTGATGGAGTGCAGTAGATGATGAGCAAGGACATTGACAGAGCCTCAAGTGTTTGACTGGCTGAACTATAAGTACTGCAACACTAAGACCAGAATAACTGTTCTTGCTGCACTGATGCCGTGTCTGTTAGAGCTGTTACACTAAATGCAAGGTGGATGTCACACGACCTACTTGACTCTTCATTTCTTATTTTGGGATGTAGGACAGCAGAATCAGCTGAACAAAGTTTTCCAAGAATGCATCAGGAGTTTCAGGTTTTGCTGCGTCATTGACCTGCAATAAAAGGAACCTGCCAGGCTAGAAAGTCTGACATGGAACAGGCCATAAAGTTCTTTGGCTTCTGTGCCCTATGTTCTGTGTCCTATGTTCTATGTCCTGCATGTTCATGTCCTTGTCGTCTTTAGAAAATGATGCCACACTGAGTATCTTGGAGCATGTAAACATATTCTACCTGCAGCTGAAACAGAAAGGAAATCTTAGCTTTTTTATATGCCACAGTGCTTGAACTATGACTAAGGGCCACAAAGTTATGTTCCTTTGCCTTTCAGATATTTTTTTAAAACTATTTTTTTTTTTCCAAGCCAATGAAAGAAAAATAGCTATCATCAATGATATGAAATGTCTGCCAGGCAGTTTCTCCCTTCTTGGAGCTAGGTACCCCTTGTGAGACTGTGATGGTCTTATGCAGCATATTGTGTTGTTAGCATTGTTGATAAAAGAAATATAAGACCTAGTTCTGCTGCCAGAGAACTTAGTAGGTGGTTGACTTGCTATCAACATGTGGGGAGGAGGATTGAGTTGAAATTCTCACAACAGAAAAATATAAGATTTCCTTTATATTTCTGACAGGTAGTCAAGACATACATTTTTGGTGTGTTAGATAAAGAATGCTTTTGTTTATAGGACTAGCAATGCCAGACAACTTCCCAGCAAAATGATCTGATTGTATTATTTATGATTTGTATTATAAGTTCTGCTGTAAGCCTCTATAAAGGTCTGGACTCACAAATGCGTATTAACAGTCCGTGCTCCACAGAATTTAAGATCTAATGAGTCAACACAGATCATGCATGTAGAGAATTGGAGGAGCAAGAGATGAAGGTGTTTTTTCACTTTAACCTTCCAATTGATTAATAATGGTGGGCACGGAGCCCAAAATCCCAGTCCTGCCACCTTGGAGCAGCAGAACCCCACCAAATCCTGCTACTGATCCCTCTCGGTGTCTTGATTCATTCAGCTCAAATGCCTGAACTCTACAGATGACATTTTTTGTTTCTGTACTAAAAGCCCTTGAACAGAAGGGCTATCTGTATTGATTATTTCTGCAGAATAAGTTCTGCCTCTGCCTGCTGGGGAGTCCAACCATGTGGCAAAAGTTCTATTTGTGGCATGTCTCATAAGAATTATCCAAGTGCCAAAGTACAGGGGATAATGAAGAACTTGTTTTAGAAATAGTCTGAAAAAAATCAAACAAACCCTTTAATAATTTTGTTCCAGTTAAAACTCATCCTGTATCACTGGAGAACCACAGCTGATGCCTAGTAATTACATTTATAGGAAAAGCTCCACAGTTTTTGACTGTTTTTATTTAGAATAGAAAACCAGGTTGCCTGGCTTTAAGAGGTGGTGTTTAGAATAGACACCCCCTTGAAAATATGTCCTATATGGAAGTCAGTTAGTTTGTCCAGTCTTCCAAGGGTGAACAACTATTATTTAATAATAATTCGTAATTAACAAGATCAGGTAGGACACTCATGAACACTGATAAATGTGTAAGGGCCAGAATTAGATGACTGAACAAGTAATGACCATCTCAGATCTCTTAAGTTCCTTTGGTGATATGATACTGGGATTAAGCACCAGGCTGTGGACCATTTTCCAGGGTAAAATGCTCGTTGGCCTTGAGTCCATAAAACATAACTCTTTCTTCTAAGCATCTACAGTCCATTATGTTATAATGTGTGTGGGACCCTTGTCATGTGAATAACATTTTAGTTAACTATAATTTAAATACTTTTTCTTTTAAGCCCCTGATCACAAATTTACATGACATATTGTAAGGGCTGCAAAACAGCCTCTTTCTGAATCGTTACAGTCAATTGGAGGAGTTGAGAATCTGAGAATTAAACTGCTCCCAATTAGGCTATAAAAAGTATTTTATAAATGGGAAACACACCAGTGATTTGAAGCCAACTAAGAAACAGAGCACTACTGTTTCATATACAGAACTGAGATGGGAGGGTAAAGGGCAACTTCAAGAATAGCAACGTTATACTTCATATGCTTCTATGTCCAAATAAGCTATTATGCTATTTAAAATCCACTGTCATGGTTGTATTTGAATGGGGTAAGAACATGACAACTCACTTTATCTGCAAATGGCCAAATAAATGCAACATGTGGCTTCTTTCTGAGAAACTACATCCAAACTTTGCCTTTCTCAGGTCCACCCTCTTATTTCCAGTCCTGCTGCAACTATCAACAACTCTTTGAACTTTGAATGCATGTAGAAGATGCCTGAATTACTTCAGTAAACATTGTCCATTCCTGAGCATTTATTCTTTGTGGTTGTTGCGCACCCATCAATATTCAAAAGGAAAACCCTGATGCATTTTAACCAGCATCGGTCAGGAATGTGTTCAGGTATCCAGGTTCAAAGGGCTCTGAAACAGAGAGGTCTCTGAGCTGAGTGTCAGTAAAAGTCTGTAGTGGTGCAGCTGACACTCTGGCTTAGAGCTGATGCCTGGGTCCATAGCAGCAAACAAACCAGGGAAAAGATAAAGCTTAACTAACCTAAGACTATGTCCTGTGTCTGCCCTTCATTTAGCAGCAGGAGTGTGTTTTCCATGCTCCTGAATGGATCTTCCTGCTTAGTTTTAGCCTAAAAGAAATAATACTCTGTGCTCCAGGATGGCTCTGTAACATGGTCCAAGGGTTTCTGTCTTTTGACATCTTATTTCCCCATCATGCCTTGTTGTCACTGATATTTTACTTTAATAGAGCCAAGAAATGGCTGACCAAGCATGTTATTTTGTAATACGGTTCCTGTTTACTCAACACTGCAGATAAATAGTCTTATTCAGAAAAATAAATGAAATGAGAGCTGCAGAAATGTTTGCAAATCCATTAAAAAAAGCTGTGATATCTTACACTTCATATTAAGTAGCATAGATATCTGAAAACTTTCCTTCTGTCTTCTACTACCTTTGACTTTCTGTATTATCACTTAATTATTCATAACCTTGTTCTAGCAGCATACGGACGTATTACCATCCTATTGATGCTCTTGTCCAGGTTGAAGTCTTTCTTTTGTTCTTGTGATGGATTTAATTTCTCTGTGTTCACGTCCAAACTGAGGCAAACACCTATTTAGAACAACCATCTCTTGTAGCAGTCACAGTGAAAGGCATTAATCAGACTCTGATTTCTGGCTGCAGGTATTTTGCATCTTCTGATTGTATTTTGTGAGCGCTTATGAAAGTGCAAAGTCATTTGCTTTGATAGTCTTAGCCCTACTCTGCAGCCCTTATCCATGTGAACCATCACAGGCAGTATAGCTTTGTACAGCAGCCAGTGCTGCCAGTCTTGGGATGTTCTTATACCAAAAGCTGTGAGTTCACAGAGGAAGCAGGCACCTACTGGAACTAAAGGGCATATGAAGATGCTTCATTTGCCTTGATAGTGCTTTTGGACAGTTTTATGATCCAGAGAATCACATTGAGAAGTGCAGTTACTAATATGGTCAATTAAGTGTGGCTATAGCTATGTGGTGCTAGAAACTGTGAGTGTTAGCTCCCCTGCCCTCTGAAACTGGGAAATAGCTGAGCTCCATAACTGTGATAAAAGTTAAGACTAATTTTCAGCCTTACAGAGATGTGTTCCCCAAGCTTGTTCTTTAATGCTTGAAGTGGTTTAATATCAGCTATGACCAAGTACTTCTCAAATGTCTACAATTCAAAACGAAACAATTATTATTAGCTGCTTTCGATGTCTATTGCTTTTTTTTCCATTTATTAATGATAGTGCACAAATATCATTAAAGCACACCACCACAAAAGACAGGTGACTGTGGATAGGGGCTGCAAAAATATTTGTATTCCTAGCTGGAAAAAATGAAAGTTTGGATATTGGCAGAGTTGCCTCCTGGCATAATGCCATTTGGTGCTTATCCTCTTTGATACTTTTTATTTATTATTTTTTTAATTATTACAGATTTACATACATAAAATGTTTAATCTGATGTCTGTGTCTGATTTCTTTTCCTTTTGAAAACTGGAGATGAGGAATATTTTTTCAAGCAATAGTAGAGAAGGTTATTATTTATTAAAAGATTCAAATATTGGATAAAAACCTTATTTTTTTCCCCCACATTCAGCTTGGGATACTGCTAAGTAGAATAGAAAGTAAAAAAATCCAAATCTTAATTTCATACAGAACTTTGAAAAACACAACAAGTTCCCAGATTTGATATAGTGGAAAACAGAATATCCCAAAAGGTTAATGATTTTCTGCTTTACAGTGTAGTGGATATTCTGATTTTACTGTAATGATTTAAGTGATTTAGATCATGAAGATAAATGTTTTGATGCCACAGAGAGAGGTGCATTAGTAATACCTCTTTATAACTCTGTAGCAGTCTCTGTACTATTCACATCTTGTTGGCAAGACCGGTGCTAATGCAATATATTTCAAAAACACAAACCTTTTCCCGACTCTTTTGCATCAAAGGCAAGCTGAAAGTGGCACCTGCTCACAATAAGGGAAATATAAGGACATGTAATTACCTTGACATAATTTTTCAAGTCTTCTGGTGGAACCAGTCACTCTATGGAGGCTTGCCTAGAAATTTTGTGCTTAAAACTGTCTCTGTGGCCCCACAGTAAAGTCCATGGTGATGAACATCCACCACTGCAACTCTAACTCAACAGCAACATCTTGCTCCCTAAGACAAGGGTGGGGTGAATTAAGGGGACAGTAATGGCCATTCCATTGCCAGCCTTTTAGCACTTTCTAGATTGTGGCCATTAGAGGACGACAGCTTTATGTTAGTGCAGAGCCTTTCACTATCACATCACAAAATGCAATCAGTTTTGTTTGCATTAAATACTTCTAGATGTCATTCTCTTGCAGAGACTGTAGAAATCTGTTTTAGGGTGTGATAGTCATGTGAAAAATTGTGGCTCCTTGAAGAGTTACATGAAATGTTCAAGTAGGAGTAGAATGAGTCAAAATAAATATACTTTTCAGCTAATAAAAATATTAAACTTCTTCCTGCATACAGTTATTGTAACAAGAGGTCATGCTGAGTGGGACTCAATGTGTTCCTATTCTTTTTTTTTGACCAGAGGATTCCTTACACTGGAGTTCTTTATGTGACTCTTGTGATTTTCTGTCTGATGTGATAACACAGTATGCACCTAAGAGACTGAAGTGATGTTTTGGAATCATCCCAGTGGCTGATCTGGAGCATAGACAGCAGCTCAGTTGCTCTCTGCCCATGGATTTAGTGCAACTCAAGATCTGGTCCGTCTTAAGCAAGAAAAATGGGCCTGAAGAGGCAACATTACCAGCCAGATGTGTGAAAAGGCATTGCTCTCTGACTGGCTTTGGGGGTTTTCTCTTCTCGTTGGGATGGTGAGTTTTGAAATTAAAGTTCAACAAGCTTTTCTCTAACCCCAAATGCAGGTAAACTGAGGAAAAAAAAAATCTCAATTTCTTTCCCTCCAGATGGGAACAAATTTTGGAGGACGAGAGTCTTCGTTTCACACAACTTTGTGGTTCATCTGAAGTTTCTCCATCCAAGTGAATAAATCAGTTTTTCACACAATTTTAATTAAAAGATTAAATTTGTGGGCCCAGAACATTTTTGCTCTTTTTTTCCATTTTCTGTTTTCCTCTTACTTCAGATTTCCAAAACTACATTGTCTTTACATATACATGCACTATATATATATGTATGTGTGTGCCTATAAATGTATATATCTATAAGTATATATAAAGGCATTTGAATTTTACTTCTAAATCTTTTATTTTGAAAGAAATCTACTTCTAAGTCACACACAGTGACTTTTGTGATGCTATACTTAGGAAGGACTTGGGTGTAAAATATTTACTCATGAATCCCATTAAAAGTGATTGGCAATCTGTATGAGTTGTCATTTACGGAAGGACTCTACTTCTATTTAATTTGTCTCTGGGTGACAGCAATGCAGTAATAACCCAAGAAAGACTCAGGCATTTCTATTAAACATAAAAATGGAGTAGGTGCTTTTGGCCCTACTGATTTTTGTAATTTGGGTGTTTTTTTTCCAGCTGGCCTAGGATTTGCTGGAGAAATTGTGCAGGAAATAATTCAGGGCATCTTTTATATAGGTCTTACTCCTATAGAGTATGATTCATAACAGAAACGTGTCATATGGAGTAGGGAGAATTTTCTGGGACATTATCTCAGTGTTTCTTCTACTTTTTCTGTGTCATTTTTTAAAAGCTGAACCTCTAGTTATGGCAACTGAATGATTAACATTACCGTAAATGATACAACATAACCCCTAACTGATACAACATAATTGTGCCACTTAGCTTTTCATTATAAATCAATTTGTGTTTTAACTATGAATTGAAATAGTTGAGAGTATCTAAGTAGCTAGGTTAACTGGAAGTAATAAAGTTAACATAAAATTCTCATGGTAAAATATATTAATGGAAATATGTTTTTAAAATTATGGTTTATTAAACCACAAATAACAATGTTAGAAACTTGTTCAAATAATTTTTTCCATCTCTTTGAAATCTGATGTTATTATTTCTGCATTAGACATTCAATAGTTTGTTTCCTTTTGACTTTAAAATAAAAGTACACTTCGAATAAAAGTAGTTTCAAATGGAGCTGTATTAGAAAAGCATATATTAAATTTCATTTATTGATCCATTTCCTTAAAACTTGTTGTTTTTCTGCATAGCCAGTCAGCATCTGGCAGCTGAAGATACGGATGAGGATCTGATATATCTATTTAATAACTGTTGAGTTTTTCACTGAAATGTTGTTTGCCTGTGTTTGTGATCATGGAAATGGAATTTTCACTGTAAAACTTTAGGGGCTAAGAAGGGTTATTAGGTAGCATTGAATCTTTCAAAAAGATGTCTCCATCATTTTAGGGAAAAACCTTGTCTCTTCGCAGACCTTTGAAAGAGCAACCTGTAGCTATTTCAGAGTTCCTTGAACTCATCAACAGACAGTTTCATTGCTTTCCCTAGACTCTTGCTAGCTGGGCTGGCCTCCGAACATCTGTCCAGCTGTGCAGGGCACTGCCTGGGAGAGCGGGATGCCTGGGAGAGTGGGATGGCCTCCTGCAGGGCCCCTGCTGCAGACCACAAGAGGGTGCGAGTGCCCTGCGCAGCCAGCCCACTGCGAGGAGCATTTGGCATTATGAATGACTTTAGCAGAGAAAGGCCGCTCTGTCGTACCGGGAGCAAACTGACTCAAGTCCAAGGAAATCAATCAAATTAGAGGGTCAAGGCCTCAGCTTGCTCCCCCTGCTTTTGATGAGGCGAGGTAGGTCAGCACCAGCCACGGGCTGTTCCTGCATGGGTGAATGGGTCCTCAAGGGAGAAGGTCTATTTATGGGGTTTGTAACCCAGCCCATTATAAGAGGACAGCGGGAAAACCCCCGAAGCTTTGTGAGTCACTGGTAATAGGAAAAATGGCTTGAGCTGAACCCCTTCCTAGGACTTTTGCATACTGGAGGAAGTACCTAAGGGGTGTGTAAACATGTCTAGGAAGTAAATGTTGACCTGCAGGAGTAAGGGAGAGCTAACAGTATCCCTGACGGGGAAAATATTTCCTACTCAAGAGTTCAATAGTTTCCTATTATTCCTCAGTTTCTCAGTTTCTTGATTATATCACAGCAATAGTTGGAAGCAGCAGCCAAGCTGAGAGGTGTGATTTAAACATGCTGTGTGTGCTTCTTCAGCTGCTTGCTCTTCGGGGCAGCTGCCTTTAGGGGCTACTGCAGTACATGGCCACACAGTGGGTGATTCAGAGCTGCTTCTCTGATCTTACAGGAAGCTGACACAAAAATAAATTTCCACACTCCTCATTTAAAGTACTTTAAAAATTTAAATTAGGGATAGTTTTTCTACTTTATAAGCACTTTGCTTTCTGATGGCATCTTTCGTGTCTAATTTTTTTGTGAAGTACTTTTCAAAGTTCCTTCCTGCTGGTTTTAGGGTTGATAAAGCAAATCAAGCTGGTAGCCTCAGGGATAGGCAGGGACACACCATAAGCTAGGGAATAATATCTAAGCTGGTCAATGGCTCTCATTGTGCCACATTCTCAAACCCTCTGCTTCCCAAAAGCAGCCTCATAATATTTATTTATTCATTTATGCAGATCTCATGGAGAAGTTGCTTCATGTCTGGTCTATAAAAAGGGGTTTTCTCTATCTGTTCTCAAACACACCAGGACAAGTTTTTTTTTTTTTTTTTGTGAAAGGTTCTGAAATTTAGTTATCCAGTGTTGGAATCTGATTATATAAATTATTTTCTCTAAGAATTACATTTGAAGCTTAATTCATAAAATATGATGATGAGCAAAGAGTGAAACTAAAATGGATATAAAAGTCCTCTGAAGTACTGGTAAATCAGTAAGTAGGAAATGTAGCTCTAATTAAATATTATTAGTCTGTGAATCTACACCCACTAACTGCAAGTACTTAATATAGCATGCTTGGGAGAGACAATTTTTAATCCAAGTAGAAAACCAACAATTTAAGTGCTCTGATTTTAGTTATAGTGGAGTGATTAAAATGTTTCTTAAAACAAAAAGAGAAGTTAATAATTTCTAGAGCTCTAAGAAGTGTTCGTTCTACCTGCAGCTGGCATCGTCTGATGAGAAATCCTGCTGCTTAGTTTGCTCAGTAAATACATGGAAGGAAGGATTTTCCTTGTTGCTGCAAGGAAAGGTAAGAAAAAAGAAGAAACTGTATAGTGCAGATTCAGAAAGTGGTACTGTTTCTTTTTGAGCAAACTGAGCAGTCCTTTCAGAGTTGAAGTTTTTGTGTGGAACAAATACTGAATCCATTAAAGACTTAATCATGGTTGCTTGAATAGCCACAAAAATAGCATTCCAACTATATTGTGGCCAAAGTGCATCCTGATCATGGTGATGCTGATATGCTAAGGGGAGCTCACAAAACAAATGTCACCAAAAGCCAAGGCCTGTGTGGAAATGAAGGAGTAATCAGTTTTTCAGAATTTGGAGGTTTTATAAATAGCTGCAAACAGTTTTAAAAATTTCAGGCATCTTTCATCCCAGACATTGTATGAATTAGCATGAATCTACCAGCACTAGCCATTAATTTTTTTATATGATACTTTGCTTGGGTTACTTTGATTGAGACTTTATTTTATTAATAGACCCTTTGTGATACTCTAGAATACTCTCAGGGCTTGCAAAGCGATGAGGTTCTCTGTGTTGACAAATACAGACCTCACTATATGCTTTCCATTAAATTACTCATAATATTAAACATCTGGAAAATGTTTGTTGGTTGAAGAAGTGTGGGGTAAGACTATATGCATAACCACAGAAAATGCACCATCTTGCATGTGGAAATAAAGACAATGGTGATACAGTTCTTTTTCCAAGCATGTTTTAGATATATGGTATAATTTTACTGCCCATTAAAAGACAAAAATAATTATATGACATAATGACTGCTTATTTAGAATTCTCTAAAGAAATAATTATCTTCATCACAGAGGCTTTACTCAGTTTAAGTCAGGCAGACATCTCATATGGCCTAGTCTTGGATAAGCATGTGGCTGTGTATATGCACACAAAAGTTTTGAACACGCCTGTATCATGTTGCCTCATCTTTTCATTACACTGTCAAAAGAAGACTAAGGCAATTTTGGGATGCATTTGGAAAAGTTGTGTGCCTGTGCAGACACATAGTAAAGCTGTTCATAGGCATGTAATATGCAGTTGGATGAATATTCAATCTTTTTGTGTATCCTGGCTACCTGTGTACAGTAGCACCTACACCCTCATCTGTATGTAGGTTTTTAAATGCCTATAGAAATGTGGTAACTTCACACATCTGTGTAGTTATATCCTTCATTTTCATTTGTCTGAGGATGTAACTTCCTAACTCACATTATTCCTCCTCGTAACATGCTCTTTCTCCTTTAACTCAGCTTCTCTGTTACTTTGGGCGAATTTCTCTGATTGCTTTAAGGTTTGCTTCTGTTCTTTTTAACATTTTCCAGCTTTTTTACTTCCTTCCTTCAGGTCAATCAATGCTTTAGTCTTTTTTTCTGGTAGTGCTCTATCAGTCTCCGCCCCTATCAGTTATAGTCTCAAATTCCAGTAATGCTTTTTTAAAGCTGTTGAAACAGTGGAAACCTAAAAATGGCTGTCACGTTGTGGAAAGAAAGTTATTTTATAAACATGTTTACAGATCAGTTACTTTTCTGTTAACACTTCAAAATGCACACAAATAGACACATTCCTGTTTACAGAAATCCTGGTGGAATATTACTGTAATTCTGTCACATCTTCATCCTGATGGGGATCTATATATTGGGAGAAAATAATCTGGCAACCAGCAGCTGGAAGATGGAAGTAGACTAATTCAAAGTAGAAATAAATATTGTACATATGGAATAGTTGAAACACTTGAAGTGGTCCACAATTAGGTTGCTTGCACAAGACAAAATTTTGTAGTCAGCATGCCACCAACGTGTTCAACTACAATTTTCTACAGGGCCCCAGAGTTCTGAAAAGCACTGGGGCGTGCCCAGAATACTAGAAGCTCACGCTCACTATACTGCCCCTTGAACTGGTGGTGGCTGCAGTTACTTGTGGTCCTTTGGAGCAGCTGGTGCTTGGCAATCTTCCCTTATTCCAACTTCATTTATATCAGTAAAGATGACAGCTTCTCAGAGGTGGCCGCTCTGAGATGACAGCTTGATAAAATTATTAAGAAAGACTTGCCTCCTGTTTCAAAATTAGCATGTGTTCTATCTCTGTTTCCTTGGACTTCATTGCTAGCTTTGTAACTTCTCAGGCTTTCTGAGAAGTAAAAATACTTTATGCAAAGAAATGATTAATATGGAAAAGGAAGTAAACTCAGAGACATTTTTCATGTAATTCAGAACATTTGTGAAAATTTAAAACCTGCTTTGAATGAAACAAGGACTTTATACTAGCTCCTCAACAGTTATTTGGCACAGAGATATGGCTCAGGAGACAGCTCATATATGTGTTATGATTGAAGGAATAAGCTTTTGGGAGTCTCAAAAGGCAGAAACAGGCTGATTAAACAAGTGGAAATAGAATTCAGAAACAAGCAAATAGAAAATGAAAAAACACGTCATGAAAAAGTTGTACTTTGTGATTTCCTTTGAAAAAACCCCCACTCTAAGCTCTTTGCCCTGCAGTCTGATCTTTATGGGCATGACTTCACTCAGTATTTAAATGGCTATAGATGATAACTCCGATTTTATGTAATTTTGCACAGTGAGGTGTCAAGATCCACTAAATTACAACAAAACTGTTAATGAAATCAGTGCAGTTTTATAGAAGAAAGGCAAATAATTTGGGTTCTGAAAAGCTTCAGGACTATGGATTTAGGAATTGTTCTCAAAAGAGTCCAGCCTCCATTGAGTCTTGTAAGAATTTAGAGCATACACCAGTTTGGTTTAGGTTCTCAGCATTAGACAAATCACTGCAGTGCTTTACACCTCAAAAAATAAAAATTGGTGGTTTTTGTCAGTAGTTAAATTAAACACCACCTTGTTAAATCTGTCAAAATTTTAGCAGATAAGTGACAGAATATGTTACAATTCACTGTGAAATACCATTGTTCTATCTTTAGGAAGGATAGTAAAAAGATATGCAAAAAGGACCTATGTTATACATACTTGGTGGTGTTCCTTGCATTTAGTGCATTGGAACATTCACTGAGGATATTCAATATTTTGACCATGAGGATGCTTCCTTAGGAAACATCTGGTGCTAACTACAACTTGAAACAGCTTTCTAGAACAGAAAGACCACTGGTCTAATACAATGATGTCTTTGTTCTCAATGAGTGAACTTAGGTAGATGAAGCAGAGTACACACAAAATGAGGTTGGAAAGGAGCATGTCTCAGAAAAGTTTCTGCTTGTTGAACAGAAAATTACTGTTGCAAGATATGAATGAAAAAAAATTAAAACAAGTAAAGGAGAAACAATCTCCAGTTTTGTACTAATATATGTTTGAACAAAGTGATTCTCATGCTGGTTTTGTGGAGCCCCATCATCTGCTTTGCAAGGGATGATGAAAAATTCTGTCCTTGGTTCTCTTTCTGACACAAAATCTAGTCCCATATTTGACCACGAGTTCAACAACCATCTCTTTGGGGTAAACCTTTTGGCATACCTCTGTATTGCAGCTTCATCATCATCAATCTTGATGTATTTCTGCACTGTTTCTGTTGGTAGTTTGGCTGTCAGTCTGAGATCAGCATGACTAAAATAGGGCTCTTGGTCCTACCCTAGACATATCTCATACACTTGCATGGCCCTTGTCGTCTTGGTTAAGGTCACAGCTTCACCCTCTTGGGCCCTGTCTGTGGAATTCGCAGCACTCCCACTCATCTTTGGTACTGCAGCCTTGGGCAGATCTTGAGCTTTACATTAAATGGAGCATGTTATCAATCTGGGATCATGGGGAGATGCAGGGAGCTGTTTTAAGTGGAAAAAACCTAACTGGTTTGAACCAGAGTATTTCAGTGGGTAAGATGTTTTGGCTGGGTAGGTACTGGCCACCCAGTGGTACAATGTCATTCAAGGGATGGACTGTGAAAAAAAACATTTTAATATGATGCCGAAAGGTATAATAGATATTTGGAACAGGAGATATTCAGGTTTCTGTTATATAACTGGGCTGCAGCCCAGCCTGCCTTGTTCCAGTGGGTCCTGGTACTATCCTGCTTAGACAGATTTTAGGTGCGTGGATGCATTTGAAAATCTGACCCATTGTCACTGAATTCTCACCTGCAGAAGGAGCTGAATGGGTGAAAACTGAAATTTCTTAGTAGATATAACTAGGAGAGCCTGTGCTGCCTTAGAGCAATACAGTCTGGTCTATTTTGTAATTTTAATGGTAGTTTCTGATTGTGCCAAATCCTCTGCAAATTCAAGAGGCTACAAGATGACATGACAGCCGGAGTGGGAAACAGATAGGTCAGAACTTCTTCACGGTCCTTTACATAGCGAGACTTACATGCCATTGGCAGGAATTGAAACTGGGAGATGGAAATGAAGAATAAGTGTAACAGTAATGGGAAAAAATAGACGCTGATATTAGAAATGAAGAAGAAAAGTGTTTACAAATGTTCTATTCTTCTGTATGTACAAAGAAAAAAGTCTTCAGCAACAAAACATCTTTTTGCAAGTTATTTTTATGTGGATAATTTAGCAATCTTAGAATCATAGGATAGTTAGGGTTGGAAAGGACCTTAAGATCACCTAGTTCCAACCCCCCTGCCATGGGCAGGGACACCTCACACTAAA